>CM071938.1:2080000-2142500 GCA_036784905.1 Acrossocheilus fasciatus | reverse complement strand
AGATTACAAAAATATTTGGTTTTCTAAAGACACAAAATCAATATATAGTCAATATATCTATTTTTATACCCCTAAAAGGGCCACGTATCCACTGAGAAACCAACATTTAGAGATTACAAAAAAGGTAAGCATTTAATTCATAAAATTTCAATGTAAACCTAATAAGCTAACAGCTTTTTAAACCGGTAGGTCCCCTCCAACATGTGTAAATATATCACATTTTTGAAATTGAGATTTATGCATCATCTGAAAGTTGAATTTATAAGCTTTAATAATAGGATAATATTTGTCTGAGATGCAGCTATTTGAAAATCTGGAATCTGAGGGTGCAAAAACAATCGAAGCCTTTAAAGTTGTCCAAATGAAGTTCTTAGCAATGCATATCACTAATCAAAAAATATTTTTTGATATATGTACGGTAGGAAATTTACACAATATCGTCATGGAACATGATCTTTACTTAATATCCTAATGATTTTTGGCATAAAAGAGAAATCTGTAATTTTGAGTCATACAATGTATTGTTGGCTATTGCTACAAATATACCTGTGCTGCTTAAGACTGCTTTTGTGGTCCAGGGTCACATAAGTGAACTAGATCAACATTTATCAGGGGGTGAGTAGATTTCCCACCAAATATTCACAACAAACCCCCTTTCAAAATGAAACCAAGAAATAAGACCTACACTTTCACTGCTTTTCCTCAGAGCTTCTCAAATGTTTGCATCCCTCAGGATACGGGTTTAATGCTGAGTTTGTGTTGCAGGAGTGCTGTCAGCATGACGTGTGGATTCAGATTTTGAAGCGAAAGCCTCGACGACATGGACTGCTGCACAAGTCTTACTTTTTATACACCGTTTTTATTTATCTCTGAAGTTTGTAAATAAAAATGTTTTTATATCTATATCAAATTTATGCTGTGTGTTCATAATTGAAATGGTTCAGAATGATGGTATTCATTAATCAGACCAAAACAAAACAGTAGTGTATAATAAACCGGGTATAAAAGATATTTTTATGTGTGTACTGGCGTTACATAAAGAGTGTTGTGCATGAGCAGCAGGTGTCGCTGTACAGATCCTCTTGCTGAATGAAGACACTGTGAGCTGCGGAAATGAAATATGAGCAGGACAAGGTTACATCGACCTGTTAACCAATACCTCATCGCTTTCTGGAAAAGAACCTGCTATAAATGACACTTAATGCACATGAAACAGAGTTTGACACGACTGAGGTTTAAAACCTGGATAACCAAAAC
Organism: Acrossocheilus fasciatus; assembly: GCA_036784905.1. Classification (NCBI taxonomy): domain Eukaryota; kingdom Metazoa; phylum Chordata; class Actinopteri; order Cypriniformes; family Cyprinidae; genus Acrossocheilus; species Acrossocheilus fasciatus. Next base: position 2,141,243 of record CM071938.1, on the reverse strand, counting down.
CTCAATTTATGAAATGTACATGAAAAATGAACAAATTTGAAAAAATGAATCCCACCAAAGAGGATATATATTTTTTTATTTATTAAATAATGTAAATGAAATTCATTAATTAAAAAAAAAAAAAAATATATATATATATATATATATATATATATATATATATATTTAATATATAACCTTTTTTATTTAATATTTAACATTTCTTAATTTTTAGTTACATTTTAATTAATTAACATATAATAATATACAGAATACTTAACTATAACGTATAAAAATATTTTTTTTGTACTGGCTCATGATGAAAAAATCTATGCATTATACAATATTTTTCTTTGCTTTGTGGTGAATTGTTCTTGAATTCTAGGAGTATTTCAGTTTTCAGGAACACAAGCACGTTTAGAAGAAGCTCTAGAAAGTTTAAAGCATCAGTGCCTGATGTATTTTGCTGTCCTGACGTCATTCGAAAGCAATTTTAATTATGAAGCAGATCATTCTTAAGCTGCTGATCCTGCATTATCATGCAGAAAATGAGCAACAGCCAGCAACAGAGCGATTCTGAATCTGATGTTCGGTTGGTTCATATCAACATCATGTTTAATGAAATTTGAAACGAATGCTTAAAAAAAACAATTGCATTGTGTTTTTGTGCATACGGAATTTGATTGGTCTTAGCTTTGTTTCGCGTCTTTACACCTTTGATAAATCTTCTGTTAGTCAAAGACTTGGTTCAAACCACATGAATAAACACTAGATTCAGTTCTTTGGTCAAGATAGTTTTATTAAAGGTAGGTTAATGCTTCCTCCATATTCTTGCTACCTAACGAATAAAATTATTTTGCTCTTGTTGTTGTTGTTGTTGATAGAAATCCTCAAGCTTTTTCAAGATATTGGCTACATTCAAATACATCAAATATACACAGTATGTTATAGTTGCTTAAAATCACTGATTGACAGTAGAACGTCTCCTACAGTAATGGAAACGAGGACAACATCTCCAAAGACAGTAGAGCACAACAGAGCGGTTCATTGAACAAGTCACAGAGCGCAACAGTGGACGTCTGCCAGAGAAATCACAATCATTTTCTCCATACTGACTGATCAGGCTCGTTAAGAGATCATATGTGCTTCTGTGGGTTTATTTTTATTTTTTTAATAATTCAGTTTTAATTGCTGGATTCTGCAGCAGATGGACAGAGATTCACCAATCTGAAAAAAAACGCTGTTAAGATGGAAATGAGAAACGTAACAAAACAGGTTAAAAGCAACTATTCACTCCCATGATGCACTGCAAATGACTTTTACTTTAGTTTTTCTACTTCAAAATTTCATGTTTAATATAATGTGAAAAAAAACAATAATAATAATATATATATGTCACTTGTAGTTTCTTTGCAACTGTGAAATTTACTAGCAATTTCTGAGTGGAAATTCTTTCTACACAATTTTTTATTTTTATTTATTTTTTTTTTATGTACAGTCTTTTTTTTTCTTTTTTGATACATGCATCCAATTATTTATAGTCAATACTTTTTTTTTTTTTAGTTTATACATACAGGCAATTATGTAACTGTAAAATGCTGTAAATAAAAGAAATGATTTTAAGTACATTTTATAAGAAAAACTTCTAAAATGACAGTAAAAAAACATGAAAGAGACTATTTTAGTTTAGTTTTTCTACTTATAAATTTCACATTTAATTCAGTTACTTGCTGTTTCTTTGTGCAATTTACTAGCAGTAAAAAAAAAATTCTGAACCAAATATATAAATCATACATTTTAATTAAATTTTTTTATTTTATTTATACTTACAGCCAACTATTTATATCACTTCAAATTTGTGTTTTCTTTTCAAAGTTGTAAATTAAACAGATGGTTGAGTACATTTCACAAGAAACTACCATTTTAGAGCCAATTATTTATAGTCGACGTTCAATTTTATAAGTACACAATTTAGTACAAGTGTCTTTTTTTTAAATCCAATTCTCCATATCTTCCATCAAATCAAATATTGTGACAGATGGAGAAAATGAACGGGAAAACACTTGCGTTACCAAATGTTGGCGTTCGCAGTTGCGCTCGATATACAAAGACAAGTACTTCATGTTGTTGTCAGTTTACCACATTATAAGGCTCTATTTTTAAAGTGCATAATACTTGGAGGAGCTCGTGAAGAACTTCAGCAACAATAATAATGACTTTCAAAGACTGTACGAGTGCTTAACTGACTAAACGTAGAGACGATACATGATAATGACGATGAGTACATGTTAGTGGCCCCCAACGATACACACTTCAGACACGATGTTCAGTTTGTTTGTGAAAACTCCTTCAGATTTTACTGCCGCTTTTCTATCAGATTATTAAAATACACAGTTGTGACGTCAAGCAAATGATGACATTCGTAAGATGAGAGAAACTCTCCCAAGTCCTCAAAGTCCCTGACTCCATCAGAGATGGATGTTAAGAAATGAAACGCGAGATATGAGGATGGTCGACTCCCTCGCTAACTAGGAAGAGGATCTGATGCTCGCCGGCCTCCCCGGTGGCGAGGATGATGAACTGCATGACCGCATGCTTCCTAGTTATCCCAAGTGTTGGTTGCGAAGATGAAACGGCCCAGAATTAGCCGCTCACTGGTTGACGGACGGGACGTAGTCCGGGCGGCGGGTCTGGATGATCTTGGGTCGCGTGCGTTTGCCGCCCTCTGCTGTGTCGTCTTCGCCTTCGGAGCTGTCGTCCTCACAGACGTGTACGATCACACTGGGCGTGTTGGTGGTTCCAGTGTGGAGCTCGTATTGTTCTCCTAAAAATACATTAAAACAATGCAAACATCAATTATTCCACTAACTAATATTGTGCTGATTCAGAATACAGAATTTAAAAAAAAAACACTAATTCTTAATGTTTTTGAACGTTTCTGTTCTGCATTTATTTGATTAAAAAAAAATACAGTAAAAACTGTAATACTGTGAAATGATATTTCAATTTGAATTAACTGTTTTCTATGTGAATATATTGTAAAATATAATTTATTTCTGAGATCAAAGTTGAATTTTCAGCATCATTACTCCACATGATCTTCAGAAATCATTCTAATATACTGATTTGCTGCTCAAGAAACATTTCTGATTATTATCAATGTTGAAAATTATTTTCAGGATTCTTTGGGGTAAATATGAAAAACACTTAAGGGCGTTAAAATGATCAGAAAAGACATTTATAATGTTACAAAAGATTTTATTTAAAATAAATGCTGTTCTTCTGAACTTTCTATTCATCTGTGAATCCTGAAAAATAAAATGGATCACAGTTTCCACAAAAATATCACGCAGCACAACTGTTTTCAACATTGATAATAATCGGAAATGTTTCTTGAGCAGCAAATCAGTATATTAGAATGATTTCTGAAGGATCATGTGGAGTAATGATGCTGGAAATTAAACTTTGATCACAGAAATAAATTACATTTGAATATATATTCACACAGAAAACAGTTGTTTTAAATTGTAATAATATTTCACAATTTTTACTGTATTTTTGATCAATTAAACACAGCCTCGTTGAGCAGAATAGGCTTCATTCAATAACATCAAAACAACCTTAATTTTTCATTTTGTCAGTGTAAATGTCTTTACATTCACTTTTGATCAGTTGAATGCATCTTTGCTTAATACATTTAATTCTTCAAAAAAATTCTTACTGACTGTATACACAGTGCATGCTGTTGATATATATATAGTTCAGCACTCAAAAAGGTTTTAGTCTCAAGGTATACCATAGAAACGAGGTAAATAGGTTATACCTGGTCCTAGTTTAGACACAGCACACAGCAGGTCATAGTTGACAACAGGCTTAGCATCCTGCGACTGTGCCCAGCCTACAGGGGGCGACGCTGGAGGAGAGATCAGGAACTGCTTCTCTGGTTTAGGAGGCTCAAGACGAGGACTGCCAATATGTACTGACTGTACAGGAGAAAAGAAACCGAAACAGAGGAAATAAAAAAATGAGAAAAAGACAAAACATTTGCATTTACATTTCAGATGAATTTATCCAAAGCAATTCACATTGCATTCAACATTTTACCAGTTCATGCATTCAGAATAGTAGCACTGCATCAGTGTCTCAGCAATGGATGCTCTGCAGTGAATGGGTGCCGTCAGAATGAGAGCCCAAACAGCTGATAAAAACATCACTACAATCCACACATCTGGAGATGTGTTTGTAAGATACAAATCCATTTTTGAGACGTTTTTAACTAAAATACTAAAAGTCCATAATGCATAATAACGCTTCCTCCAGTGAAAAAGTGTTCTGGTCTGAATCAGGAGAGACATCTGCACAGATCAAGCACTGTTTACAAGACAAAACAGCTCTAAACAAACATGTGGCTGGATTTTGATGTGAGAGACAACAGGAGATGGACTTTTTCAGTGGAGGAAGAGTTATTATATTTTTTTGTCTTCTTCAAGACATTAACTGATGAACTGGAGTGGTGTGGATTACTTGTGGTGTTTTTATCAGCTGTTTGGACTCTCATTCTGACGGCACCCATTCACTGCAGAGCATCCATTGGAGAGCAAGTGATGCAATGCTACATTTCTCCAAATCTGATGAAGAAACAAACTCATCTTGGAGGGTGAGGACATTTTCAGGTGAACTATCCCTTTAAGATGAAAGTAGTGGTGTGTGATATGATCGTGGACGATTAAAATGTCTCCACAATCTGCTTTTTAAAAAAATATCGTAGTATCGTGCTACAGCACGCCTCTGTCTCAATATACTGTACAACGCGACATACATTCACACACCCGAAGCACACACGCTAAAGACGGTCAAACAGCGCATTATTACTGGGCTAAGTTACGTTTTGTGTCTGTTTGAGCTAATACTGTCACATAAGGATTACATATAAACACAGTTGGTTATGTCTAAAGTTAAAGTAAACAGTTAAGAGAAAATGGATGCGTGCCTGTATATTAGATGTGTGCAGCTCTTAAAGGGACAGTACTAAACATACTGCCATTAAAGGGATAGTTCACCTAAAAAAATTACATTTCTTATTTTTTTTAATAACAAAGATAAAATAACGACATAGATTTTTATCTTTACCTACTTTGGCCTAAATGTCTACCAATGTTTTTTTTATTTTATATTTTGTTACCTTGTAAGGCTTTGTTTTTAAAATAGGGAAATTAGTTTGGCTGTACGGCTCAGACAACATGCAAAATAGTAAAGCCAACATGACAAAGAATTGTGATAAAATCATGATATGATATTTTTGTCATATCGCCCACCCCTAGATGCAAGACCGTGAATCTTAGTTCACAAGACATTACAATTAATAAAACGCTCTCATCACTAAACAAAAAGCACCATGCTAGTCTTTAGAGCGCATTGGAGTAGCATGTATTACTTCTTTGTGAGGGTTATTTACCTGAGCGAAATACAGACGCATCTCCTTTCCATTGAAGTCGCTCTTATGGAGTTTAACTCGAGCCTCGGCTGCCGCCAACGCATCGGTGAAGTTGATCCGAACCCGTCTGAAGCTTTTGAAGAACTGGAACGACGTGCCGGGATCAAACGCACGGAACAAAGCCTCGAACTGCTCCTGATGACACAAAATAAGGAAAAACATGTCAAATAACTGGACTGAGATGAAACTAGACAATCACAATAGAGGAAAATATAGAAAACAGCACAATTTCATCCATGAAAAACACTTTACAAGAGAGTTTGAACATCATAGAAGGAAAACAAACAACCCACGGGTCTCAATCATGAAACTGAGTAGAATGAAAATCATTTGTAAAACCATTCTTGCACAGATTGAACTGAATGTGTCCATTTATAAAAGAATGGTTTTATAAACAAGCAAAGAAAAAAAAATACACCAGAAAAAACCCCCAGCAGTTTTCTGCTGTAGCATGCAATAAATTCAATATTTATTAAGACAGCAACATTTCTGTCATCTCACTAAATATTGGATTTCTTGCTAAACTACAGCAGTTTGTGGGGATTTCTTATTCCTTCATTTTTTTTTCTTTTTCCCGTGCATGCAACACAAAACACAGCAAAATTGTGAAATATTACTACAATTTTAAAAAGTGTTTTCTAAGTTAATATCTCTTAAAATGTAATTTATTGCTGTGCTCAAAGCTGTATTTTCAGCATCATTACTGCAGTCTTCAGTGTCACATGATCTTCAGAAATCATGCTAATATACTGATTTGCTGCTTAACAAACATTTCTGATTATTATCAATGTTGAAAACAGTTGTGCTGCTTCATATTTTTGTGAAAACTGTGATGCATTTTATTTTTCGGGATACTTTGATGAATAGAAAGTCTGAGCCATTTATTTCAAATAGAAATCTTTTGTAACATTATAAATGCCTTTGCTGTCAACTTTAATCAATGTAATGCATCCTTGCTGAAAGTTCCTTTAATACAGTTCCTTCCAAAAATATATCCTACTAACCCCAAACTAAAACAAAACACAGATCAGCTGAATAAAACATGTAAACAAAGCATTCTGTTTCAAGCTTCAAGCCTCTAATCCTTTTGTTTCAGATAGTCCCTTTAGCAAATAAACCTAGGAGCTGGAGAAGAACTGAAGATCAGCAGACCAACATGAGCAGATTAGTTTATGCATTAGAGTCCCAAGTAATGAAAGAAGCCAAAGAAGACCAAATGTAAAAACAAACAAAAAAACGATGCAGTGATTAGTTGCATGTTAATTAGCACCAGAACCTGAAAGAGAAATGCATCCAATTGACAATAACCCATGACTTGATCATCTCACTAATGATCACTCTTACCCGAATCTGTGGCCGACTGAATATCTCATGGTCCACCGGTGTAGCAACCAGGCAGAAGTTATTGCACTTTGTAGTCTTAAGATGCATAATTCAGATTTAGAAGAATAAGAGACTCTGTAATGAAGCCTGTGCAAATTGCATGCAATTCCTCCGAGGCACGTGGCAGCAGAAGTTTCTTGCGTGCGATCAGCAGTGCTGCGAGGTCACGGCTTTACTCGCAGGTTTATCTGCTGCTGCTTATAGTAGAGCTGTTGAGCACCGCCCCTCTCTCTCTCTCTCTTTACCTTCCTAACCTTCAGCCCCTCCCTTCATTTCTCTCTGTCTCTCTGTCTGTCTCTCACTCTTCATTGCTGACTAATCCTAATGAGGAACTGGAAACTCATGACATCATTCAGCATGTTTCCACAAGGCCTTGGCAATCCTATTGTCTCTCATCTGTAATTTAAACACTTTCTAACATCATTCATTACCATTATTTGACAATGTGGCATTGCTAAGTTTCACCTGCAACTTCCTGGAACTACACCTGATACCAAAACTATTTCATAATAATCAGCAGAGGTGGAAAGTAACGAATTACATTTACTGTAATTGAGTAGCTTTTTTGTGTACTTCTACTTTTTAAAGTCATTTTTAAAACCGGTCATTTTACTTTTACTTAAGTATATTTTGTTTGAGGTATTGTGCTTCGCTAAAACGTATTAATTACTGAGTTAAAAAAATTAAATAAATCGTTTCCTGGAAACTACTGCAGTAACTAATGGGCAGGAGAACAAACTGGAGCTAAAATCAGAAGAAAGATGCAGATGGACAGTGCAGACCCAGCTGAAAGCGAAACCCCGTCGTATTCTGCTGAAGTTGAACTCGAAGGAAATGAAGTGAACCCCTGGCCATATTATTTATGCTCTATTATGCAGTGTTTGCATTGGGAGACCAAACTAGCAGCTTATAAAATCTCAACATCAGCCCTTTGCAATCATGTAGAGGTAAGGCAAATAATTACATAATTGCATTGGTGGTTAAAATGAAGCTTTGAGAGTGTAAAGAGTGAAATTATTTCCTCCAAACGGATGCCATGCAACAAAACAACAAAACTAATCTGAAGAAGAGATCTCCAAAGAGAGCAAACAACACCACCCTGACCAAACTTATCTCCTTGTTCATTTACGACCCCCTTCCTCCCCCTCCTCTCCCCCAGAACAAGAATATCCACATGTGTTACACACTATATTGCCAAAAGTATTGGGTCACACCCTTCTAATGAACAGGTTTGACTACTTTAGTAATTTCCATGAGTACAAATCTTAATGTTTAAGCAGATAATGATATTCTAGGGAATTGTGTGCTTCTAATTTTAAACCCTTTTCTATTCTAACATGACAATGTGTCTGTGTATAAGGCAAGGCTCAAAAAGAAATGATTGATTGAGTCAGTGTGGAAGAACTTGACCGGTCTGCAGAAAGCAGCTGAACACCTCTGGTGTGACTTTAAATGCAGATCTTGAGCCAAAAACTCTTTACCAAACACCAATGACCTGTACATACACTATATGGATAAACGTATTGGGACGCCCCCTTCTTTAGAACAGAAAAAGGCACTTCCAAAACTGTGGCAACAAAGATGGAAACATAATTCATGCATTTAAAAATTGTATTTTCATCTCTGTTGCAACAGTTGTGGAAGTGTCTAAAATGACTGAACCCATATGTACAAGTCATTGGTGTTTAGTAAAGAGTTTTTGGCTCAAGATCTGCATTTAAAGTCACACCAGAGGTGTCCAGCTGCTTTCTGCAGACCGGTCAAGTTCTTCCACACTGACTCAATCAATCATTTCTTTTTGAGCCTTGCCTTATACACAGAGACATTGTCCTGTTAGAATAGAAAAGGGTTTAACATTAGAAGCACACAATTCCCTAGAATATCATTATCTGCTTAAACATTAAGATTTGTGCTCATGGAAATTACTAGTCAAACCTGTGGTCAAACCTGTTCATTAGAAGGGGGTGATCCAATACTTTTGGCAGTATAGTGTATCTTGTGAACCTGTTGTTCATGTTTGGTATCATTTTAAAGGTCTCAGTGCGATTGGTAAAATGGTCTCAATTTCACAGTAGTCACTTATATTATGTAGAATTGTGTTCTGCTGAGGTGGGGGGTGGGGGGGTGTCTCGGTAACACCATATTTTAGGGTCTCTTAACTAGTTGCTTATTAGCATGCATATTACTAGAATATTCGCCATTTATTAGTAGTAATTAAGCACATATTAATGCCTTATTCTACATCTCTAATCCTACCCAATACCTAAACTTAACAACTAGCGCGCTAACTATTAATAAGCAGCAAATTAGGAGTTTATTGAGGGAAAAGTCGTAGTTAATAGTGAATAAGTGTTACCGAACTCTCGCTGCTATGTGTCTCTCAGATATGCATTCCGTTTTTTTTATTCAAAAGTGTAATTGTGTTAAACACATTGTGCCCATAGAACACACTCTATAGTTGTTTGTGCGGCTACACGTGCACATAGGCCAGTTAAGTTTATTCTTTAAAACACACGATTGCTTGTAAGTGTTCTTTGAAAAACTTAGGTAAAAGGTTGTAGATGCTATGCATTTCTAGACCATGTGTCTTGTGTTAAATTCGGATAGCTGTTACATGTGTGACTATGTTAAATTAGTTTGTCTCCTGCGTGGATCACTTGGCTATTCCCCATATAGCTACAGTATCTATGTACAGGAGCAGGGTTGCCACGCGGCTACAATGTGATTCACAATTGCCTTATCCTTTCTAAACTGGCTTCTGATTGTTTCATTATGTAATTGGCATGATACAATTTTACCTGACAAACAAAAAGTTATATTTGATTTATTCTGAACTCTCCTGAAATCATCATGACTATTAAACTGTGAGGAGACTTTTGTAACCGCAAATCTGAGTCCAAGATAGGTCAGTCTGAAGGCTCGTGAATAATAGGAGCAGTAGGCACGTCATCAGAGACCTTCTGATTTCTGTCTATCACTGGTGCTAGCAAGCTGTACGAGAAAAGACTAAGTAAGCTACACTTTTTGTCATAAGCCAGCAGTAGGCGGCAGACAATTATGTATTAGTCTACCTACACCCTCTGACTAACATTAGACTGCCGAGTCTGTGATGGTGAGACCGACGCTAGGCTCAAAAGAGACATTAAGTCCCCAGTAAACGGATAATTGAATATATGGAAGATATAGAATAATCAGATATCTAAATTAATACATAATCGATATTTATGATCAGCTTTTGATTATGAATACAGTCTAAATTTAATGATCACTTGAAAATTGGAGTCAGATTAAACACGGAGCTAGACTAAAATTGAAACTAAATCCTGATAAATTCAGAGGCGAGTAAAAGACCGAACACGCATTAAACCAATGGATTCCACTTTTTGCGATAATATTGCAAAAGTTTTTTCAACGATATGCGATTATCAGTATTTTGCCAAAAACCAAACAAAACAGTCCTACAGAGTGCCGTGAAGTCTAGATTAGACTCGTGCGAGTGCACATTTAGAGTGCGTTCTTTCACTGCGTGATTCAGTGTTAAAATGCATTTAGAGTGACCACAAAATTGAAGATATAGGGGCAGAAAATGTATATATTTATATAATTTCATATCGTAAATCAATATCACACGAAGAGTGCCGTTTTCTCCAAAAAATCAACATGATTACATATAGATTTTTTACAACAGTTTAATAAATAAGACGTTAATTAAGAGACACCATATTGCCTGTTTTTGCTCTATTTCAACAACAAAAATAATCAAACACAGCCACAGCACAGTTTTGCATCTGTTTCGTTCCTGAATGAATCAGCCGTTTAAATGATTCGGTTCAATCGCAATGACTCACTTATTAACAGTGACTTGCTGCCACCTACTGGCGGTTTTAATTTCACATTTAAAGTATCTTTAAAGTAAATTTCAAATGAGTATTCAACATTTTATGTCTTACATATCAAAATATTATTTCTGCATTTGTAACTGCAGGTTAAATACATTCATGTCCTGCATTAAACAGTGTGTAAATACATCTAAACGCCACTTCAGATGAAGCTTCTGTGTTTCCTCTGCATTGCAAAGATCAATTTCGTTCAAAGACTACTTATAAAGCAAAAGCAGTTTGTAACTTTTACAGAAAAGCTCTGCAAAAATACTGGTAATTGTTTAACCTTCTTAAGTAAGCTTACCATACGTGGTGAAAAACTGTTAATGGTTTAGCATTGCGTTATTTGTAATTTTACTGTAAAATATTGTCAAATATATGGCTTATGCAAGTGAATTACTATATAATTTACGGTAAAAGAACATTCCCAAATATGGTAAAAACTTGTTAATTGGTTAACTTTAAGTAACCTTACATATACAGTGGAAAATGTATAAATGGTTTAACATTGCATATGTAATTTTACTGTAAAAAAAAAACTGAAAAGAAAAAAAAAAATGGTAAAACCTTTAAATAACCAGTTAATTAGTTAACTGTAAGTAACTTTACCATATACGGTTTACTACTACATGCAATTTTACTGTAAAATACTGTCAAATTTATGATTTTTCCAAGTGAATTACCAAAAGATTTAGGAGTGACAAACAGCAAAAAAACATTCTCAGAAATTGGTAAACAATGGTTAATAACATGTTAATTAGTTAGCCTAACTGTAAGTAACCGTACCATATATCATGAAAAACAGTGAAAAATACAATGAAATTTATGGAAAGTGAATTACCATATAATTTACAGTAAAAGGACATTCCCAGATATCACATATTATTTTATTTTTACATTATTTAAATGTTTCGGTTTATTTTTCTTATCAGTAATGTACATCAGTAGTATGTACATGCATTACATTTTCTATTATTTAGTTGCTGTATATTGCATTATCATGCGTATTATCCTGAATTACTTTTATGCTGGTTATCAGTACATTTAAGGTTAAAATGGATTTTGGTAGTTCAAGTAGACCAAATATATTAACATTACCAGTGCACACTTTTTAACCAATTAAAATCATTTTGATTCATACCAGTTTGCTAATGATTAATTCTGTGAACTGGTTCGTTAAACTGAACTGACTCAAAACGATTTGCTCACAAGTTGCTACAGCTTTTATTTTGTGCAATATTCTAATACAATTTTTAAAACACCATGCCATTTCTCTGTTTTCTATGACCGTGGGAACCATTTACACCTAATGGCAACAGAAAACAAGCTGACTGCTGTGAACTCACTCTTGTTTGTGTGTATGAATGTGTTGATGATAAAGACTGCATGGTTAGACAGTAACCTGTGAGTCTTGTCTAAATATTACACCGATCAGCGGTTTGTGGGCTCACTGTGGAAGGACGGCGCATCTCTGACCCAATGGAAAAATGGAAATATGAAACCGAAATAAGGTGATGGAAAAAATGCAAAGGGAAGCAGAGAGTAGATGGGTGTTATGCAAAGAGCAATGGAGGTGAGACAGTGGATAGTTGTGCTGATATGTGAGCGGTGGTACACATAAGCCCTCAAATGATATTTATATCCAGCTGCACAGAAGAGCAGATGATGATGGAACACATAAGCCATTTACATATTATCTACAGTAGATCTATTAAAGTATACTGACATTTGAGCTACTTCAAATGGCAGGGATTTAAATGACATAATATTAAAGCGGTGGCAAATTGGTGAAAATTCTTTACAGCATATTCTGATTCTGTTTATAATACATGTGCATTAATAATTCTGATATGCATTTATTTGTCTTTAATGAACACTTCCTAATTTTTTTGTATTTATTATAACATTGACATTTTATTTATACTGCACAGCAACCACCAGGAAACCTGAGTAACTGCATAGCAACACCCTAGCAACCACACAGCAACATTCTAGCAACCAATCAATACACTGTAACTGTATAGCGACACCCTAGCAACAACTCAGAACAACTTAGCAACAGAAACCCTCCAGAGCACCCTAGAATCACATAGACAACTCCAGAAACAGCAACCATAACACCTGAGTAACTGCATAGCAATTCCCTAGCAACCACACAGAATACCACAGCAACACTTTAGCAACCGCTCAAAACACTTTAGCAACGTCCTAGCAACTTCCAGAAACCACTCAGAACTTAGCAACAGCATAGCAACAATTCAGAGCAACCTAGCAACTGCCTAGCAACCACCCAGAACACCCAAGCAACCACACACCAAATCACACCAGCAACTGTATAGCAACACACTAGCAACCAGTTAGAACACCTTAGCAACCACATAGCAACCATCCAGAGCGATCTAGCAACTGCCTAGTAACAACCACCCAGATCACTCTAGCAAGCATGTAGAAACACCCTAACAACCTCCTTGCAACTCCAGAACACATTGGCAACAGCATAGCAACACCCTAGCAACCACCCAGAATACCTTAGCAACACTCTAGCAACCTCCTAGCAACCTAGCCTCCTGGCATCTAGAGGAACTGCCTAGTAGAAACCACCCAAAACACCCTAGTAACCACCTAACGTATCCTAGAAACCACATAGAATATCCTAGCAACCGTCCAGAACATCTAAGCAACCCCAAAGCAACCATCCAGAGCGATCTAGCAACTGCCTAGTAACAACTACTCAGATCACCCTAGCAAGCATGCAGCAACATCCTAGCAATTCCAGAACACCTTAGAAACCGCATAGCAACACCCTAGCAATCACCCAGAATACCCTAGCAACTAAATCGCAACACCCCGCCTCTATCTGTCTTGACAAACGTTTTATCTAATTGCTTAATTTACTCTGTAAAGGTAGCACAGAAGCGCTTCTGAAGTGGCATTTAGGCGGCTTTATACAGACAGTGTTTATTACCGCTCAGAGCTGGCATTTATGCATTTATTATACTGTAAAAATAAAAATAAATAAATAAAAAACACTCTATATCCACGTTTATTATCATTGTGGATTTGTGCAGCTTATCAGTGAACAACGGCTCTGTGTAGTAAATGCTGCTCCATGTGAAATCACTCACGTGATGGAAATTACTGCTGATTACAGAACCGGCTTTACTGACAAGATGCGCATTAAATAATCATATGTGATACATCGTGCAGCCCTAATGTATATATACCCTCCATTATCTTGTATTTACTGTACTAAAGGCATAAATACATTCTGTGTACTGTAGGTACATACTGACCACTTCTAATGCATCAGCTTAAGAAGTATTTCATCTGCCCTGCGGCACACGCAGCCATAGTGTGACACACCATCTGTGCATTAGCTTCAAACTCACTTCAAACACACAGTCACAGTTTCTGCGATGAAAGGTGACAGAGAGAACGCAGAACCCAGAGGTTTACGGTGCTGCTCTGGAGGAACAGACCAAAGTGCTCATGCATACGGGACAGAGTCAATCCCAGGACAAAAGCCGAGTCACATGTGCACTCAGCCATAATGCAGGACAGCTTCAACATTTCCGCATGCAGAATGGTACTGGTACAGTATTCTCAATTGCACTGTGTTTTGCTGGCTCTTTAATAATGATTAAAATGAGGATTTGGGTGAGGTAGAGCGGTCAAACATCAGCCAGGCAGACATTACACTACAAACACAGAAACAGGTGAAGCTTTACCTTACAAAACAAGCTGGTGGAATGAAAATTAAAATGTCTAATACTTAACCATAACACATGCGAGGTCAGTAAGAATTTTTTCAAGCAAGGATGCATTAAATCGATGAGAAGTGATAGTGAAAATGTTACATTTCTATTTCAAATAAATGCTCTTCTTTTGAACTTTCTATTCATCAGTGCATCCTGAAAAATAAAATGCATCACAGTTTCCACAAAAGTATTCGGCAGCACAACTATCTTCAACATTCATAATAATCAGAAATGTTTCTTGAGCAGCAAATCAGCATATTAGACTGATTTCTGAAGGATCATGTGACACTGAAGACTGGCGTAATGATGCTGAAAATACAGCTGCGCATCACAGAAATAAATTATAATTTTAACATAATATATTTACATAGAAAACAGCTATTTTAAATTGTAATATTTCACAATTTTACTGTATTTTTTTTTTAAAATTAGTGCAGCCTTGGTGAGCAGAAGAGACTTATTTAAAAAGCATCACAAGGACACAGACTCATTCACAGTGTAGGTTGCTCAGTCATTGGTCTCTATAAACAAGGGATAGTTAACCCAAAAATCAACTTTCTGACATCATTTGCTCATTGCCATGTCATTCCAAACGTGATTATTTTCTCCTCTGCAGAACACAAAAGAACTACATCAAATGTGGCAACGCAATGCTCAAATTATTTAATTTTAGGGTGAATAAAGCCTTAAACTGTATTCTGTTCATCATACAAAGCGCTCGCCACTTCAGAACGCTTACAGATTAATTTCACGCCATCTTTACATCCTTCTTTTGTGCTCTGATGAATAGAGAAATTCATATGAGTTTGGAATAACAATTTCATTTATGAATGAACTATCCTTTTAAGGGAAGACCTACAAGACACAGAATGACCATTCAGCATGTGTTACGCACCAAAGAACAATCACAACATGGCTTTTATTTAATCAATTCATGATATCGTTTAAATGAAATCACAGTTTTCAGAGATATTTAATGATACCAAAATTAAAGCTGAAAAAAATGACCGACTTCACCTTTACATCAGATTTGTGCAGTGCTCGGTCTTATGGAAAAGCACAGCTTGTTTATTTATAATTTAGTAAGCCTGACAGACACCTGGCCTTCTTAGCTAACACATTTTCCATTGTTTTTATGGGATAGTTTCAAATTCCACACTTAATCCAAGTTCCTGCTAAAAATAGACCTCTTTGGAAATGGCGATATTACATAATAAGCCTGATTTTAAACAATACCGGGATGAAAGTCATGCATGGCAGAGAAAAACAAATGTTTCATAAGTAGCTTCAAGAGATAAATGTGAGCTAGGACAGCGAGCGACCTTTGACCTCTGTGACAGTGGGGGGGGGGGGAAAAACGCAAAGCAACAAATGCTCTTCTTTTCCATGAGAGCAGCTGAGGTCAAGGATATTTCTAGGAGTCTGGTTCCTCACTGAACGTCCTTTTGTAGCAGTAAAGCAGGTGTGAAGCTAAAATAAGCCATGGCTTTGTGGAAGCTTCAAACACCCTCACCAAACAGAGACCCAACGGGTCATAGTCATATTATTAGAATGGAAAATGAGGGAGAAGATGGAAAATGGACTGTGTTGGGTTAAGAATCACATCACTAAGAGAAGCACCAACTGAGATTTTGAGTCGAGCATCAGGATTACTACTGCTCAAACTTAGTATTAAACTTCAATCGATAATCATCGATGCTATAGACCTAAATGATGCCTCGTGTCTCCTCTTGTTGAGAAAAAGTGTGCTGTTAGTTTTCCAATAGAACAGGGGAAGGTCAAACTGAAGAGAAATTTAGCACTGCATCACTAACTCCGCAGTGAATGGGTGCCGTCAGAATGAGAGTCCAAACAAGCTGATAAAAACAATAATCCACACCACTCCAGTCCATCTATTAACATCTGGAGCAGACAAAAGCTGCATGTTTGTAAGAAACAAATCCATCATTAACATATCCATCAACTTCAAACCATTGCTTCTGGCTAAAATACGAGTCCAAAATAAAGCTTCCTCCAGTTAAAAAGTCCATTTCCTGTTGTCTCTCACATCAAATCCAGCCACGTTTGTTAAGAACTGTTTTGGACTATTTTGGCTCATATATGGTTCTTGATCTGTGCAGATTTTTCTCCTGATTCAGACCAGACCACTTTTTCACCGGAGGAAGTGTTATTATGGGATATGGACAGAAGGTTTTAGCCAGAAGCAATGGTTTGAAGTTAACAACGTCTTACTGATGGATTTGTTTCTTACAAACACGCAGCTTTTGGCTTCTGAAGACATTCATTGGTGGTGTGGATTATTGTGATGTTTTTATCAGCTGTTTGGACTCTGACGGCACCCATTCACTGCAAAGCATCCATTGCTGAAACACTGATGCAATACTACATTACTCCAAATCTGATGAAGAAACAAATTCATCTACGTCTTTTTATTTTTGAGTGAAATATTCCTTCAGGTAATTTCTTGTAAACCATTTTATAAACATTATACATGTAATACTCAACATAAAATGAATTCGGTGTGGCTCATATAGTGGCACAGTAGACTGGCTCATTTGGTTTGTTTAGTATTGAGGCAGATATGTATTGTGAGGGAGCAAGGTTTACAAATATGACTAAAAATATAAGTGAAATTACAATGCATTTCTGTTAAACACAAGATGCCTGCCTTAAGACGTAAAGATTTTCAGCTTTTTAGCAGGACATGGATTTGTTCAAATGAATGTAGATTACAAGTATGCACTTTAAAAAAAAAAAAAAAAAAAAAAAAAAAAAAAATCAATAAAATAATGTGGTACTGTCCAAAAAAAAAAAAATGCATTTCCAAAATACCATAGTTATACCATAGTACAATATCCAAGAGAACAGGGTAGTGCCATGGCACTTTTTGGTGCATTTTAGTAAAAGAAGGTACAAAACACATCACATTCCCAAAGTAAAATGTCCAAAACATTGTATTATTGTGGTTGCATATGCAACTACCATTTGCCAATGTACAATGTCCAAAAACATGTCACTACCATGTCCAAGAAAACAAGGTACATGAAAAAAAAAATGGTATTACCATGATGACACAAATAAAAAGCATTTTGTTTGTGCAATGATCATGTCCCACAAGCCTCACTCCAGCAAATGAATTGTGATTGGTAAAGGACAACAATGTAGTTCTTGTCCTATATGGCTTTGATGGAGAACACTTCCGCGAGATCACTGTCGCGGTAAAAGGGGTAATAATCGGGGTAAACGCAGAGCGAAAGCACGCCTACCTTTAACTGCTGCTCATTAAAAACCTCTTCTGGCACTTTACACGCGATGAGCGCGTTGGGTTGGTTGTTGAGCTGGACTTCAGAAGTCGCCGCCCCTCGGCCGCTCTCTGACTGCTGCATGGCAACAGATGTAACCGCGGCGTTCGGTGCCTTTGATCTCAACTGCGGTGCCTTTGATCTCAAACGTTTCGGCGCTCAGCTCATGGCGTCATGCTCTGCTTTCTACCTCCTGCAAAAGCAGCGTCTTCAAACCCTCAAGCTGACACACGCTACTGTTCATGCAATGCTAGTGCACACGAAATGTGCTGCATAGTGCTACTAGCAAGCCCGTGATGTATTCCTGAAACGAAAATGACGTCTACACTTGCGACAGACTGCACTGGGGGTCAAAACAGCTGATATGACGTCATGGTTTCCGCTTACGCACGAGCGCTGTGCATGAAGCACTGGTTGATGTAAGTATTCGCTGTGAAAATGATATAGATTGATCGAAATGTAGCAAAGAGCGCAAGAGTCACCGGAATACATGGTTAGGTTTGTGTAAAGTATAGAGTGCATGTATGTTAAATGTGATTAAGGCAGAGATGATCACTGGAAAGCGGTCTGTGAGTGCCCTCTTTTGGTCAGATTTGAAATGCACATGATAAAAGCTCATTAAATGCACTGCTCGAAAAACAGTATTTTGATACAGGGTTTACACAAAAATTGTCTTAATTCATTGCAATGAATAAGAAGATCTATCTATCTATCTATCTATCTATCTATCTATCTATCTATCTATCTAATCTTTATGAAAAAGAAGCACACTAGCATAATTTTAAGAATATAGTATATTCTATATAGAATATAATATAAAAAGACTATACTTATTTGCAAACTAAATGGTATGTTTTTGGACACTTAATTGCACATTATTTGCAATTAAATGAAAATGTAAAAAAGTGTACTTTAAAGCAAAACAAAATAGTAAAATGTAATGAGTTAAAATGTACTTTAAAATAAAATGTAATAAAAATACATTTTAAATAATAAAAATAAATTAAAAATATATCTATTTATTTATTTATTTATTTATTTTCAGTTAATTTGATGTAGCAAGCAGGATGGAGAATTCCAATTCACTACTTTAAATGCCTGCCCTACCCTTAAACCGATCATCTTGAGCTGACCAGGCTCCCATTGGAGCGGATTTGAGAGGGCAGGCAAGTCATGTGGGGATCAGAATGCGAAATTTACCATAATCCTCCAGAGGAAAAAGGGGGGGAGAGAGTAAGTTCTAGTTACCTCTACAGAACATAGGCTGCAGAAGTAGACAGAAGAGCTTTGGTGCGCGAGTTATACAACAAGTTCTACGCAGCCATAGAACTCTGAACACTCTTCTAAGTTTTGAATTATGGCCCAGGCCAAAAGCGATATGAGTATCAACATGGAGTTTTCTAATGGAGCTGTCATCCACAGTCCTGTAGGGTTGTGCATGGAGATGGAAGATCGGAGGACTGGAGAGGAAGAGGAGGAGGAAGATGAGGTTGAACTAGCCGAAGAGGTAGATGAGGATATCAACATTGGAGATGATGATGGCGGAGAAAGCAACACAATGCCCTCAACAGATGTGATCATTCATAAAATAGATGAAGAGCATATTATGGAAGATGTAGAGGACCAAGTTGATCAAGAGACAGTGGTTCTGCAAAATGAGTTAAATGCTGGAAAGACGGAGGAAGAAGAAGTGGACATAACCGACAAACTAACAGCAGTTGAACTGCCAACAACAACGCAAACACAAGTTCCAGAACTTCAAAATGAAGCTGGAGCAACATTGAAAGAGCTGGACAAGGATCGAGCAGATCACAAGCTGGAAACACTGTATGAAGATGAAAAGGAAAACGATGAACCACAAATGCAATCCTTGAGCGAAAGGCAGACGGAGACACAGGAACATCAGGAGCTGCTGCTGTCTGAGGTAAGAGAGTTTACCTGTAGCCTCCTTGAGAAAATAAAAAACAAGCCCAGAGAGGATCAAATTCAGCAAGTAAAGAGTGACATAGCTTTGCAGGAAGAGGAGCATGAAGAGGTGAAGGTGGAAAGTTTGGATGATGAGCGTGTGAAAAACAATGTAGATGAAGAGCCACGGACGGTTTCTACCAGTGAAGGAGAATCTATAGAAGACTTTCAGAGTCTTGGGGAAGAGGAAGAAACAGCAACACTTGATCATGTTGGTGAAGAACAGTCTACAGCCGAGGTGCCTTTATTGGAGGACTGTATAGCAGTTGGAGAGCCAATGCACAACGATGCCTTCGAGACAAATAGTGATGAAAAGACCACTTATAATGCACCAGAAGAAAGGTCGATTGACTGGATTGCGACAGAGCAACCATCAACTGATATGATTGGTGGAAACATAGAGGAGATGGTCCAGAATTCAGATCAGTTGGCAGAAAGCATCGTGCAAGAACATGAAAGACTAGAGAGTATTGAACAGGTGATGAGTGACACCAATCTGGAGAATTGTGGAAGAATAGTAGCAGATACCGAATCAGTTATTGTCACTGGACCTGAGGAGACAAGAGGAGCTGATAAAGAGGTAGAAGGCATCGAAAAGATTCAAGATGAGCCTCAAAGAGTTGTAGAGATTACAGAAGAGCCGGTCAAGAAGGAGGAGCTTCCTATAGAGGAGGGAAGCTGTACAAATGCGGAACAGCCACTCGATGACCCTGAAGTTGTAGAAGAGGGGGAGTGCAAGAAGCGGGAACAGCTGGGCAATAACAAACGGGAGGTCGCAGAGGGAGGTGATGCTGCAAAGAAACAGCCAAAACAAGAAGTACCAGCACCTATAGAGAAGGGAGTGGGGAACTGGCTTGAAGAGCTCAAGGCCGTCATTGAAGATGAGCCCAGGAGGAAAGTCCAGGGGGGGCGTAAAGTCACCATACCTGCCTGGTTGAAGGCCAGCGAGAGCTCGGATGCCCATTTCCAAGAGCCACCGAAGCCTCTCGGCAGTCGGGTCAGCAGTGTGAGCGGGGGCGGTGAAGGGGAGGTGAATATCAAGGCCAAAGTTCAAGAGGTCATCATGGCAAATGGATGCCCTGGGATACCAGCTGCTGTAGTTCAACAGGAAGAGGAAAAACCCCTGGAAAATACGACAAAGATGGAGACTCCAGCTCAACAGGAGGGCAATCCACATGAGATGCAGATCTCCCTCTATGTGAAGGTACTTTCTATTGTTAATAGTCAGGTGATGGTCAAGATTTATCTGTATACTGGAGTATTAGAAGTTAACGAGAGAGAGAGAGAAACAGGCCTGAAACTGTAGGTCTACTAAGACAGCATGCAATCTGAAAAGTGTCAGAAGTTTTAATTTTAAGCTTTAATGAAGGTTGTAACATAACCCTAAGTTCAAAAGTTTGGGGTCAATGAGAAGTTAATGCTTTTATTTAGCAAGGATGCATTAAATTGATCAAAAGTGAGAGTAGACATTTATAATGTTGTAAAAATGAACTTTCTATTCATCAAAGAATCCTGAAAAATAAAATGTATCACAGTTTGCACAAAAATATGAAGCAATTAAATTTAACATCAATAATAGTCAGAAATATTTCTTGAGCAGCAAATCAGTATATTAGAATAATTTCTGAAGGATCATGTGACACTGAAGACTGGCGTAATGATGCTGAAAATACAGCTGCGCATCACAGAAATAAATTGCATTTTACAATATATTTACTTAGAAAACATTTATTTTAGATTGTAATAATATTTCACAATTTTTACTGTTTTTAAATCAAATATGCTACCGCAGTTTTACTGTAGTGACAGTAGCCTATTGTTATTGTTAACTAAAACCAATTGATAATTTAAATAAATTAACTATTAATTAATTATCAATTAATAATTTATATTTTTATGAATAATAATAATTGAAATGAAATAAAATATAAATGACAGATTAAAAACTTTTATTTTATTTAAAAAATATTGATACTATAATAGTATATAAGTAATAGTAAAATAACACCGATAAAAAGAAATATTATAAAATTATAGTGGGAACTGATCGCTGTGGTACATTTTATAGGGAGGGCAGGATGTTACATGCATATAAACTGTCAAAACACACAAAAAAAATCTGATTTTTGTAGAACTGCTGACAGAATAATGCACTGAGTCTTATTTTAGGAACAATGATCAGGCTGTCTTGTTAGCAACATTAGCTTACAGTTTCCTACAATGACAGCATGTCCTTCTGCTCAGCAGATGGTGTTACTATCACTAACCCTAATTGCATTAGTGTCTTTGCTCTACTGGTCAGTTGGTCTGTCATCCCGCTTCTAGAAAACCAGACTGTAATTCCCAGTCCAGGGCAGTGTTACTGGAACAAGTTGGTTAAGCTGGATATTGTTGCAGGTGCATTAATTGATCACAGTGTTATTGCAGGGTGACCTGCCAAAACCAGCATGAAAGTGCCAAAAAATATACCATATACTGGTAGCTAATGCACTTTAACTGGCCTGTAAAGCTAAAATAAAGTTTTTATCCACCAGTCACTGATCTGACGAGAAACTTCAAAAGCTTAAACTAAGTTGCAATGTGTTTTAATTACAGTGGTTCATATCTGAAATAGTATATTGAGGCTTAGGTTAAAGCCAAAGTCTCAAGTCATAATTCCCACCCTGTGTTGTGATGTTCTGTGTAAATGGTTGCTGCTGGTGATATAATGCACTTAGTTAATTGAGATTATTCTCGGCTGTTGTTGAGCTAATGGATTGATTGGTGAGCTAAAAATGCATCTGACACAACCCACTGCGGTGTTTCTTTCTTGTTTCCAGAACGTTCCAATAGAAAATACCATATAAAGTATCCTCGCAACAAACATTAGAAAAAAAACTGGCTTTAGGTATCACTTTTTGCAATTAATTTCTATTGTCTTGACTTGTTTACCAAAGATTATGCAATAAAACATACTAAAAACATAACATTATAGACAAACACAGATGTGCTTTAGAACTTTCATCAGCAATAGTTGATTGTATTTATTTTTCTTTTTATTCATTAATATGTACGTAGATTCATGTATTTAATTCTACTTCATTTATTTTAACTGTGAGCGTGGCTTTTAACCAAGCAAAACTACAGCAAGCGATTTGTATATTTATTTAAATTGTTTTGTTGTTTTTGTTCCTACAAGAAAAACTACAGCAATAGTAGTTTGTCTTTATTTATTTATTTATTTAAATAATTATTTAATTATAAATGTATTTTATTTTATTTGTTGCTCCAATAAGCAAACCTAAAGCAAAAGTAGTTTTAATAGCATTTTATGTTTATTTTTTTTATTTTATTTGTTAAACATTGTTCTTAACCAGCCAAACTACATCAATAGTTGTTTTATTTATTTATTTATTTATTTATTTATTTATTTATTTATTTATTTTAATAATAGTTTATTTTATATTTTATTTTAAATGTATTTTATTTTGTTCATTAAACTTTGCTATTCTTAATCAAGCAAAACTACAGCAATAGTTTTATATATTTATTTATTTATTTATTATTTATTTATTTTTTCGAATTGTTTGAAACATTCGGAGCAAAGCTCTCTCAGCCAAATTCTTGCTGTATGAAGGAGGCTGAGCAGCGGGACGTTAAGCCTGGTAAAAATGCCCTTAAATCCCACCCGTACGTTTCTGCAGAGCGATTCCCGTAACAAAGATGGCCTTTGTGCGCGTTTCAACTCCCACAATCTCACTCTACATTTCAGATCACTAACAAATCATAACAAGCATCAGTTGGTGTCTCATGATTGGTTTGTGTTTATTGTAGTAGTTTAGGCATGAGCTGATATTATCTAATTAAAGATGCACCTGTGCACCGGCTCCTGTGATGTGTTTTGCCTCTGCTCAGTGAATAATGTGTTTGTAAGTGAATAGTGTAGTGGGTTAATCGTGTCCCAGCATTCCTCCACACATTAATCTGATTAACATGTTTGTTGGTCTGAGGGGACCGGAGCTTTTGACCAAACCGAGTGTTTGTTTTGTTCTCCGTTCAAAAATAATATGATTTCTGAATGTGCAAATGTGAACGTGTGGTTGCTAGGCTGGGGGTTATTGCCCCACAGTGAAGTTAATGCTACAGTTGAATTAATATAATGTAATTGCTGTGCCGTTACAGGTATGCTTATATTCAAATGTGGCTTATTAAATCCGGTTTTATAGTCTGAACTTTGACACACACTTTGACATGAGCACACAGGCTGTTTAACAGCAGATGAAGCTCTGCCCTCTGCTGGTCTTATGTCGGTCTGATTGTCCCTCATCAAAGCCTTTTTTAGCCTGTTAATATGTGCAGCTTATCTTCAGATGACCAGACCTCACATAATCATTCACAACCTCCAGACTCATAAATACAGTAGCACGGTAATAAATCAATCCAGACACACAAAAACACAGCAGCAGACACATATTTACACCACTGCAAAACTCATTTGTTTTGTAATTCATATGGTAATGTATATAGTTTATTTCTAGGTTATTGCACTGGAAATCATAATAGAGACTCCCATTATCATAAAGAACATTTTTTACAGTGTTGATCTGTAATAACACACGTCTCATGAACGGCGTCTCTATTGCTGATAACAATGAACAAACGTCTCAGTGTCTCGTCCTGCGCGTTTGACCGTTTTTTTCCACCCACAGAAGATGAAGACAGACTCTTACCAAATTAAATCAGCCATTCTGGATGCACAAAGAACCGAGCAAAAGACATTTTTTATACATGCAGAGAAAGCATTTCAGAAGCTGATTTGATTTGTGAGACATGTGAAAGCAGTGTATCTGCAGCGATATTTCACGATGGCTTGGTTTGATGTTGCAGCTAAAAAATTGGGCTTTCCTAGCATTGAGCTGTTTGTGAAGGTAAGATGTTCTCACGTTGAAACTTTGAAAAACTAATGTCCTTGTTTTTCATATTTTGAGCATATGTGGAAACATTGTGGAAAGTATTCCTAACGCTCTGAATAAACATCTTGTGATGTTTGTTCTGTAGCTGAACAGTCTAAGCTTATTTAGCTCCTTAATGGTTTTTCGTAATGCATTGTGTTGTTCAATCATTTACTCACCATCAAGATCCAAACATGTATGAGTTTCATCAGATGTTGAACACAAAAGAAGATATCTTGAAGAATGTAGGTAACCAAAAAGTTGATGGTAGCCATTGACTTCCATAGTATGGGGAAAAAATACTATGGAATCAATGGCTACATCGACAAAAGAAGATATTTTGAAGAATGTTTTTAAACAGCTGACGGTAGCCATTGACTTCCATATTGTGGAAAAAATGCTGTAGATGTCGATGTTATGTCAACAAAAGAAGATATGTTGAAAAATAACGATAGCTATTGACTTCTGTGGTATGGAAAAAAAAATACTATGGAAGTCAATGGCTACGATCAACAAAGATGGTATTTTGAAGAATATTCATAAGTTGACATTAGCCATTGACTTGCATAATATGGAAAAATACTAATTTAGTCAAAAGCTACCATCAACAAAATAAGATATTTTCTGAAAAATATTGGTATCGAAACAGATTTGCATAGTATGGAGGGGGGAAATAATACTATAGAAGTCAATGGCTACCATCAACAAAAGATAATATTTTGAAGAATGTTGGCAACTAAATGGTTGACGGTAGCCATTGACTTCCATATTGTGGAAAAAAATACTATAGACGTCAATGTTATGTTAACAAAAGAAGATATGTTAAAAAATATTGGTAACCAAGAAGGTGACGATAGCTATTGACTTCTGTGGTATGGAACAAAAAAATACTATGGAAGTCAATGGCTACCATCAACAAAAGATGGTATTTTGAAGATTATTCATAACCTACCAGTTGACATTAGCCATTGACTTACATAATATGGAAAAATACTAATTTAGTCAAAAGCTACCATCAACAAAATAAGATATTTTCTGAAAAATATTGGTATCGAAACAGATGACAGCAATGATTTCTATAGTATTATTTTCCCCCTCCACACTATTGGAAGTCAATGGCTACCATCAACAAAAGACAATATTTTGAAGAATGTTGGAAACTAAATGGTTGACGGTAGCCATTGACTTCTATAGTATGGAAAAATACTCTGGAAGTCAATAGCTACCATCAACAAAAGATGATATTTTAAAGAATGTTGGTAACCTAACAGGTGGCGGTAGCCATTCATAGTTTAGAAAAAATGCTATGGAAGTCAATGGCTACCGTCACCTGTTTAGTTACCAACATTCTTCAAAATATCTTCTTTTGTGCTTAACACACTCTAAAAAGGCTGGGTTAAAAAATAACCCAACCTTAACCCAGCCGCTGGGTAACTATGGGACAGAACACGCGCTGGGTTGTTTTGACCCAAGTGTTGGGTTGAGCCATTTGACCCAGAATGCTGGGTTGTTTATTTAACCCAACCAGTGGGTCAGGTTAACTGTGTTGCTGGGTTAAACATTACTCAAACATTGGGTTATTTGTTGTCTCATTGCCTTGCTACGTTTATATTTACCAATATTACTAATAATAATAATAAATAACAATCACAAAGAAAATGTAAAATTATTATTTTTCTGTAATACAATTACACAACACAAAAAATGCAACTGTAAATATCAATTTAATGAGTTTTCACATTTCTTTTTAAAAAATTTTTTGAATGGGTGCTATACTGTTACACATAACACCCAATCCCTACAGACACAAATAAAATGTTTTTTGTAGATCAGTTTCTTTAAAAAACAAAACTTTGTAAACTAGGTACTGTAGATTCCTATTCTTTGTCAACATTGCAGCATCATAACACTATAAAATTGATTATTGCCACATGAGAATCAGTCCAAACATTGTGCCATTAAAACTAAGCCAAACAAAGAGACCTACAACAGACAATACATGTGACAAAAAATGGCCAGAAAAAACTGTTGCCCTCAAATACTTCACACATGAAGACTCATGTCCATCAATATGATATACTGCATGCTGGAGAAATTCCCAGGAAGGAAGATGTTAGTGTAGCTAACATCAAGCACAAAAAAGGACTTGAAAAAGATAAACAGCCTCAAGCAACAAGTCCGTTTCAACGGCGTAGCCCGAAACAATGGCGAAGGTGTGGGATGTCGCTGTCTCGTCACCAAGGCTCAAAATGTACAGGAATGCATCACCATGTTGGTCCCCGTCACCTGTTAATTACACAACACTTAGTCTTGCAACATAACTTACATTTTTACAAGTTGTAACATTTAAGTTGATTTAAATAAATAACGTTAAAGTGTATTTTACGGAAATCAGCCAAACCATCTGAGTTTTCCTGTGAACTGGGTCTGGTAAAGGTTGCTCAAACTAAATATTTATTGTGTTACTGATTTAGGTTTCTTTCTGCTTACTGGCGCTTCTTGGTTGTCTACCTAAATTTCATCCAACCAATATGGCATAAATTATGGGGTATTTAAAGCCCCCAGTACATGTGTATGTGTGTGTGTGTGTGTGTGTGTGTGTGTGTGTGTGTGTGTGTGTGTGTGTGTGTGTGTGTATATATATGTATAGTACTGTGCAAAAGTTTTAGGCCACTAGTATTTTAGCCAGCTAAATAAAAAAAATCAGTTTTAAATCAGTTATTTTTATCTTTTGCTGTAAAGTGTCTGTAGGAAATATCAGTTTACATTTCCAAACATTCATTTTGCAATTAATTGTAATAATCCAGTGACATTTTTGTTTGATCTGATCTGGTCATCATCAGTCTGTCTGGATTGGAATGACATGAAGAAACAGAATAAACTGAGACAGACTAAATCCAGAACAACTGTGGCAACATCTCCAAAATGCTTCAAGAAACCTCCTGCAAAGCTCCTGAGAAACTCTGCTCAAGAGGGCAAAAGCTGCTTTAAATTTAAAGGATGAACACACCAAATGTTGATTTAATTTAGTTAATAGAAGTTAATTGATAAAGAAAATCTATTTATGACATTATTTTTGACAGCATGCTCATTTTACAGCATTTTTTCACAAGTGTCTAAAACTTTTAACAGTACTGTAGGTTTGCAGGGAGGTTCTTGAAGCGTCTTGGAGATGTTGACACAGTTCTTCTGGATTTAGTTTGTCTCAGTTTCTTCATGTCATTCCAGACAGACTCGATGATGATCAGATCCGATCTGTGTGGAGCACTGGCTGTTGTCAGACATTCACTGGATTACTACAATTAATGACAAAATGAATGTTTGGAAATGTAAACTGATATTTCCTACTGACACACTACAGCAAAAGATAGAAATAACTGACTTAAAACCACTTTTAACTGTTGAAAATACTAGTGGCCTAAAACTTTTGCACAACAGGGTACAACAGGGCTAAAGGCGCCCCGGGGTA
The DNA here is from genome assembly GCA_036784905.1 of Acrossocheilus fasciatus. NCBI lineage: Eukaryota > Metazoa > Chordata > Actinopteri > Cypriniformes > Cyprinidae > Acrossocheilus > Acrossocheilus fasciatus. Next base: position 2,113,081 of record CM071938.1, on the reverse strand, counting down.
AAACGCACCTTTGATATTATTTTCATCTAAACCACTAGATGGCACAAAAACGTGGCGTAGCACTTTGCAAAACATTCGCTTTTCAACATGCACGATTTTATTTGTCTGATCTTTGACGCGATCGTGCGCAGCAGTGCAATGTTGATTCTGTGCTTACTTGACCTTATATTTTATGTTTTTTAAAATGTTGTAGATTTAAGTAGCAAATGAGAATCGCTAAAAATAATGCATATATTTTGAGACAAAGGCCTTCTTTATGATTTTCAGTTTTGTTTAAGATAATTAAAGCAACAGTTTTTAAATAAAGAAAGAATATGTAAAAGTATGTATTTAGGGTAAAAAGCTCCCCTGCTGTTGGGGCTAAAGGCGCAGTAATTAACATGATAATTAATAGATGGCTGACTTTTCCATTTGTTCACATGACATGCTTAGATTCAGATGGTAAATATCAAATATTATGTTGTTATAAACATCATATATATTATGTATGTATCCATATTAAAGATAGTCACAATGTTTAAATTAAACCATCATATTTAAAAACATGATATTTATCATATAATAAAATATAATTTGTTGTTAGCCTACTACTGTAAATATATTTTCAATTATTATTGAATCTGCTTCAATACTTTCAGAATCTTTACTTATTAAAATGACTTTATTTCTGTATTTTAAAATATATTTTTTATATTAACATTTTAATGACAGTAGGCCTATATTTAATGAACACCTTTTTTTTTTTTTTTTTTTTTTTAAATTAAGCAGAAAACAGAACAGACTTTGCTACAGTGATTGTTTTTAACAAGTATTAACTTAGACATTATAAAAAATGTATTATTTTAGCTGAAGTATTTGTATCAATACCATGAGCCCCGTGTGTGGGGTAAAAGGCCCACTTTGTCACCTCATACATTTATAGATTTTGAAACAAAATAAACAACTTGAATGATTTATTTTCACACAAAATCTGTTGCTCCATTAATGTTCAACACAACGTATATATTTTTCCGGCAATTATACATTTTAATTGCACAGCGCAGTGAATACCACATTTTTTCCTAAGGTGGGCCTTTAGCCCCATTGTACCCTACTGTGTATAGAGTAGAAAAAGTAAAAGAAACTTACAGGTTGTACGTCAAATGAATGACTTCCAGGATTCTGTGGTTGTGGGTCTGAAGACCTTTCCTCCGTTCTTGTATATTGATTTGGAGAAGCAGAGTGGGCAGGACTTTGAAAGCACTCTCCCTTTCAGCATCTAAACCATAAGAATAACACAGTGCAAGCTGTGAAACTGATCTCACAATCAAAGATGTTAGTGACGTTCTGGCAGAGGTGCTGCTGCTGTGTACACTCACAGAAAACAATGTGCTCAAATTTTAAAGATGTGGGACAGCTCCTGTAATATCGCCTTGACTATCGACATCAGCTCACAGCGATTTCTTTAACTATCGTCAATACACTATAGGCTACCATCGTCTATCTGCACAACCCCACTAACAATTTAACCATTTCAAATTTCTGTAAACGAAACCATAAAATCTAAATTATTTCTTACCATGCCAAGTTTTTCTAGAAGCCTGGGGAACTTCAAGATTTCTGGGATGCTTGTAGACCCATTGCAAAACAAATTCTGTAAAATAAGGATGAAAAACTGGGTTAAAAGCTAGCAAAACCATACAGTATGCCATCCTGGAAATCCAGTGATCTGCCTATTATTCATCAATCTCAAATACAAATTGTTATTTCTAACAGTAACATATAAAGAACACATTACATGCCCTGGGTCCCAATGTGCATACTATCCACCCTATCTGCCCTAAATAGTATTGAAAATTACTACTATCACATAGAGTTTAGGATGGATAGTATGCACATTGGGATGCAGGCATAGCCTCTCAGTGTTAACCTGGATACACTTGTGTTCTGATTAAAGCAACAAAAGCATTCACTAAAACAGAGGAAGAAGGACCTCAAACACCATGAGAGATTAAGTCTAACTTTAGACAACATTTTAAGTAAAATATTTAAGAATATTACATACCATTTAAGAATAATATTACATACCTGCAATATTGTGGTTTAACGTTAAGGGTAGCTAATGCAGCTAACGTTACCTGAGGAAAAAAGAGCGCGAAAATGAGTTATTGTTGGATTCGGCACGTCGCAGACATTTACTCGAAAAAAAAAGACCTTAAAAGATACATTTTAGTACGAAATGATCTATGCCAAAACATTACAAAGCCACACAGAAACGTTACACAGGCAGTAAGTTAACTGAACTCACCCCTGTATTTCTGACCTAACGATAGTTCATATGTTTTCCATGAGGCGGTAAAATATAAAACTTTACACACACACGCGCGCGCGCGCACGCGCTCACTCACTCACACACTCACTCACTCACTCACACACACACACACACACACACACACACACACACACACACACACACACACACACAACTAATATATAGCCTATATTTATAACTTTTATATAACGATAAAGAGATTGATGAGGCCTTTTTTGTCAACAAAAAATGTAGGCGGCTACTTCGTTCACAGAATAACGCTAACTTTAACCCGCACAGCGACAGATCAAATAGGCTACCACATTAACAGTGAAATCAGTGTGCTCTCACCACAGCTTATAAAAATAGAGGTAAATAATCATATTATCATATTAATTTACCTTATAATCCTGCTTGCTGCGAGTTGCTTGACCGTCTGACGACGTGACGAGTGAAGAACCCAGAAAATTCGATGAGGAGGAAAAATAAACAAACCGGTTTGGTCAAAATAACCCAACCCAGGTGTTCAGTGGTGAAAGAACCCCTTGCAGTCATTTGACCCAGCACTAATAACCCAACTATGTGTTTACAGTACCGCAAACAACCCAGAATTATGACCCAGCACAATTAACCCAACAATGTGTTTACAGAAATAACCCAGCACTTTTAAGAGTGCAAAAAAAGAAAAAAGAAACTGTGAAAAAAAGTGGAGAGTAAACAATGACAGATTTTTTTCATTGCCTGATTAACTTTTTTTTCGTCATTTAATTTATGTGAAACAAGGTGATTAAAAAAAGCTTGTTTGGATTTTGAAGTAATCTAAATCTAAGTGTAAATCATTACACTAAATAAATACTTTAAATATTATTAAATATGTTTCATAATATGTTAGGTGTTTTAATGACTCTTAATGACTGCATCTTGGAGCTTAACTATTTGACTCAACAACAACAACAACAACAAAAAAGATAATTTAAGTCATTTATATTTTAAACTTCCCTTAAAATCATCTTTTCATCAAACAGTGTCTTCATGCATTAGGAAGTGTTTCCTGTGCAGAGAAAATCAAATCAAAGCTTCTTGGAACCCACTGTACTCTCGTCTGGTGGAGAGCACTGATGTCTGTAATGAAAGGAATGATGGGGTAATGTGTGTGTCTCTCAGGCCGGCAGTGATGGAGAGAGTATCGGGAACTGTCCGTTCTCTCAGAGACTCTTCATGATCCTCTGGCTGAAAGGAGTCATCTTCAACGTCACCACTGTGGACCTCAAGAGGTGAAGCACAGAATCCACAGATAAAGACACACAAACACATATTTCCCATTAGAATGTTCCTGTAGCTCACACCGTAGAGCATGACGCACGCAACGCCAAGGTTGTGGGTTCAATTCCCATCAGATGTATTAACTGATACAATGTATTGAATGCAATGTACAGTAAGTCAATTGGGAAAATATGCATAAATATAAATGTAGGACAGTTATGATTCCTAATAGGATAAAATGCCCCTGTATGATTTTAATATGTTATTAAACTAAATTACATAGGAATTTGGTGGATATCAGGATCTTATTTAACTTGAGGATAGTGTAGTGTTGTTTTTAATACTATTTATATTCAATTATAATGTTTATTAATATTTTGAATGGGCTTTTATTTTTGAAGTTTTATTTATCTCTGTTTTAGTAATTTGTTATCTGCTTTTGTTATTTTTCTGTATGTGTGTATGTAGCTTTTAGTTTTTGTAATTTTAGTATTTCAAATAAACTTAATTTATTTCAGTTAGTTGCCACCTGCCACTATAACCTTTTCTTCTAATATTTATATTTATATTGGTTTTGTTTTATTTTAGCTTAATTTTAATTAATGAAAATGATTTTTTAATAGCTTTAGTTTAGAAGTTCCCAAACTTTTCAATATGAAGGGTAATGTTGCACTATATCCAGCTATATCATATTAAAATATGTTACATGAAAAGGTGCATAAATAACTAGACAAAAAATGTAAATATATTTTTAACATTTTATTCACAAATCAAATTTATTTTTTATTTTTTTTTTATTTTCTTTAATGCAAATTTTTTTTTAAAAATGTTGAAACAAAAACTTAAATTAGAAATGAAGATGTGCATCAATGGCATCCCCCCCCCCCCCCGCCTTCTGGTATGGTATGGTATGGCGGGCCAAATCAAATGTCGTCCAGCTTTGGTCCACACGCTCTGGTTTTGGGCATCTCTGCTGTAGTCTTAGTCAACAGTAGCAGCACTGATGATGGCAGGTTTGTTGATCCGTGTCCCACAGAAAGCCGGCGGATCTGCAGGATCTGGCTCCAGGAACCAACCCTCCATTCATGACCTTCAACGGAGAAGTGCTGGTGGACGTCAACAAGATCGAGGAGTTTCTCGAGGAACGACTGGTCCCACCACGGTACTTTCTATATCGCTTCACCTGCCATTGCCTCAGATCCTTAATACATTCCTTAAAAAATTCAGTAACAATTTATAATAACTGCACGCTGTGAATCATTAGGTAAGCATTAGTAAATAGTCAGTTCATCCTTTATAAAGCATTGTCCCAACATTAATAGGCATTAGTAAGCAGTTTATAAATACAGCTATAAATGCCTTGTTCTTGATTTATAATCATATGTATTACAAAGGAGATTTAAAGGCTCAGAGGGATGCAGAACTCTTTTTTTTTTTTTTTTTTTTATGACATTGCAGAGGTTTGTTTATTTTTATTTTTTTTTTTATCAGTTGTACAGTTTCATTTTTTTGCACCTTGAAAAAATATTTCTGTGTTCTGTATCCCTCTGTGTTGCGCTTGTTTAATTTTTCTGTTTGGAAGATAACTGAGCCTTTAAATAGTAAGAGGCATAAATAGTCCTCTACTGAAACTACTTAATGTTTTATAACTATAGCTGACTTAATCATAAATTACAGCAGGAATATGTGTTAATAAAGCATGTATTAACACACTGAGCAACTACTATCATGTCTTCATAATAAGATTTATAAATGTACATTTAAATAGTTTATTAATCATTTACTTACACTTTCTAAATGATCTTATGAACCACTGACAACTCCTAAATAACTGGTTTGTAAATAACGTAATACTTAATTTAGAAATGATGAATTAAAATACAATTATTAAACATTATAGATATGCTTATAAATCTAGAGCAAAATATTTATAGCGGTATTTATGAACTAAATGCTTATTAATACTGGGAGGATGCTTTACAAAGGATGAATTGACTATTTAGTAATGCTTAACTAATGATTCATAGTGTGCAGTTATTATAAAGTGTTACCAAAAAAAAACTTCAAAATTAACTCTGGGATATTTTTTAAGATACCCAAAGTTGGCAGCAAAGCATCCAGAATCCAACACAGCAGGAATAGATGTATTTGCCAAGTTTTCTGCCTACATCAAGAACCCTCGTAAAGAAGCTAACGAGGGTGAGTTTAATTGGTTTTATTGAAGACTGATAAATTCTGCTCTCTTCGTCCGTAATTCTGTTTTGATCTGGTGTTTGTGTGTGTATAGGTCTGGAGAAAGCTCTTCTGAAGTCTCTGAAGAGGTTGGATGAGTATTTGCAGACGCCGCTGGTCGAGGAAATAGATGCCAACAGCGTGGATGATCCCGGTGTGTCCACACGCAGTTTTCTGGATGGACCGGACCTCACGCTGGCCGACTGCAACCTGCTGCCCAAACTACACATCATTAAGGTGCGTCTTTCCATTCCTACACTTTCTGTCGCTCATTCTATGACTTTTCCTGCCTTTTTTGTGTATAAAATAAATCTTTCATTTTCTGAAAGCCCAAGATCTGTTAAAAGATTTTTAAATGTAACTTAAAACGAATGAATCTAATTTAAATCTCAGTCGAATTGAAAAAAGCACATACATTTGAAAATGCTTTTGCATTTGGAGTGAAACCCTTTTGCTTTAATAATGACAAAAACATTTGAGCTGATGTGAACAAAATGTGATGGTTGCAGAATCTAAAATATTTAGTTAAGTCAATATTTAGTTAAGTCAACTTAGCACATTTTACAGTGTAATAAGCTTGTTTTACATTTTGAAGTAAGGTTTAAATAATTGAAATATTAAAATATTATATGTGGTCTCAGACAAGGGTTAGTATAGTTAACTAAAAGTAAAACTGAATTTAAAACCATTAAAAATAAATGTTTTTGAAATGCCTTTAAATAAAATAAAAACTAACTGAAAAACATAACAAATAAAATCTAAAACTATACCACAAGGCTGAAATATTTGATGCACTAAAATAACTAAAACTATATATTAACTAAATTGTATATTAACTATCTATATAGTTTTATTCACTTTTATTTCAGTTTTTGTTTTAGTTATTTTAGTATATAGTTATAAATAATATACTGTACATTTGAATATTTACGTAATATAAATAATTCATACACTATAATCTAATAATAAAATAAAATAAGTATATAATTTTAACTTTTAATTAAATTTTTCACAATATATATAATTCTATAATTGCACAATAAATATAATTACAGAAATTTTACAGCCAGTATTTTTGGCATGCACACAGGTTTACCGCCTCCATACTCTGTGTTGCAGATCGTTGCCAGGAAGTACAGAGGTTTTGAGATTCCTGCTGAGATGACCGGGGTTTGGCGATATTTGAATAATGCCTACAAGAAAGAGGAGTTCATGAACACCTGCCCTGCTGAGCGCGAGATCGAGTTCGCTTACCTGGACGTCGCCAAAAAGATCAAATAGTTCAGGATGACCAGACAAGCAGTGCTACGTGTGTGTGTGTGTGTGTGTGTGTGTGTGTGTGTGTGTGTGTGTGTGTGTGTGTGTGTGTGTGTGTGTGTGTGTGTGTGTGTGTGTGTGTGTGTGCGTGTGTGCGCTCACTGGTGGAGCTGCACTAATACTATGGTACATTGATCTAAATCAGTAGACTGGCATTCGTTTTCCTTCAATCAATGGCAGGACCAGGAAAATAGTATAAGACCAGATGCAGAGATAAAACACACTAAACAATCTATCTGTCTTCATAGATTATACAGATAGACTAGATATGGTACATTCATTATATTCACCAAGGCCTTGACCAACTCTAAATCACCTTTAAGCTACGGATCTCTCTATATATTTTTTTTTTTTGCATATTTGAATTTTTACTTACGCTTCTTCTGGTCAGGCCAGTATATTTTCACATACATTTTCTATTTGCATTTTATATTTAAAGAAATCATGTTTATTTTACAATATCACCATATATGTTTAATGAAACTCTCCTTTTGTATCATCACATGAGGCTATTATCCACACGTTTACTAATTACGTCACTGATTGTAATGGATTTGTCTTTCGGAGTTTAGGATGAAACTGCTTCTTCCTTTATATTTGATTGTTGTTGTTTTTTTAATCGATGCACAGAACTTGTTAAAACACTCTATTTATGTAACCTTGCGTGAACGCCTTATGAAGCTCTGACGAGGAGATTTTAATTAAACTAATCCGAATTCATCATTAAGTCTTCATGGTTTTTAATTTCCTATCCCCGTGATGAACGAGGGTCGTGCGAAGAATGAGATCTTGATACGCGAGACGAATGAAATGAAAGACTCTGAACTTCTTTTGACTCGTTCTCTTGTGTTCTGGATCTCAGTGAACGTCACCCAAGCAACAGCAGCTCTTTGAGCAATCAGATCAATTCCAAAGGCGTAATATCAACAGCTTGTCTTTCTAGTCGACTTGCTACCTCATCATCACCATAGTGACCTCTACGTTCGAGCTCTGAGAACTTGTGCAAACACGAGTACACGCAACGACGCACGTCACCCTTTAAATACTGTCTTATTTTGCAATGATCACCGAGAGAGATATCTGTAGAAAAATAAAGTTCTCTTTATTATCACAGTACTTTTGCATGCTTTGTCATTTTTATTGGAGCTTGCAACAACGAAGATGTTGTAGATCGAAGGTTAAGAGCATTTCGTGCACAAAGTCAAAGGTACACACGTCACAGAGGTCAGAGGGGTCAGTCGTGTTATTGATGGACCTTTGAGAAGAGTTTAAGCATCTCTGTTTGAGAACAGGATTTGTTGCGTGGTGAAACCAGGGAGAAATGGGCTGCTGGTCTCAGTTCTGAGAGCAGTACTTCCAGAAGCACACTGTTTTTGGAGAAAGATAAACAGTTTGTTTTATTTTTTTTATCATGCACATGGCGAGTTTTTGTTATCCAGACCAGTTGGTTTGCATCATACCTCGCTTGTTTGTTTTCTTAGCTGATGGAGGAGACTTTTTAAAGGCTTTTCCGTTGAGTTTGGGATCCATTTGGTCAGTGCTGGCCTTCGGTGAAATCCCGCCGCCGTCTATAGTGGTCGCTGTGGTGGATTTCAGGTTTCCATCTGTAACTGTCTGCAGGTTAGAAAACACGATTTATAGCATAAAGCACAAATTGAACTTTTTATATATTTATAAATATATATTTTATCATCTGAACATATATTTAATCTATTTTTAATATCTGAACATACCATTTTGTTCTTCTTCCCAGTACTTCGTCCGTTGCCATTTCCTTTGAAGAAAAAAAACAACAACAAGAGGCAAGATTTAATTCAACTAAATTGCATTCAATATTATATAATTCAAAAGTTTGACGTCGGTAAGATTTTAAATGTTTTTGAAAGAAGTCTCTTCTGCTCATCAAGGCTGCATTTATTTGATCAAAAATACTAGTGTTATTTTAATATTATTTATATACCACTACAGTATTAAGTTTTTTATTAAGATTTAATTTTAATATTTTCAGTTTTAATTTTAATTTGCTTTTTTCATTTTTTTTTTATATTTCTATTTCTGTTTTAGTCATTTTAATACTTAAGCTAAAGGCAACATTTGTAATTATTTAATTTCAACTTTATTTCAAACAGCAAAACATATTATTAATATAGTTTACATTTGTATTTACAATTACACTAATAGAAACAAATTGTGAAATATTATTACAATTTAAAATATCTGTTTTCTAAGTTAATATCTGTTAAAATGTAATTTATTTATGTGATCAAAGCTGTATTTTCAGCATCATTATTCCAGTCTTCAGTGTCACATGATCTTCAGAAATCATTCTAATATACTGATTTGCTGCTCAAGAAACATTTCTGATTATTATCAATGTTGAAAACAGTTGTGCTGCCCAATATTTTTGTGGAAACGTACATAAACAGAAAGTTTAACCAGACAAATTTGAAATATCTTTTTGAAATATTTTAAAATTTTTATTTTTGACACACCTCTGGTTATGAAGGTGATTCGATGGCTCAGTGTGCTGTTCATTAATTTGTGAAGCTCTTCAAGAGCACTCAGCATCTTCACCAGCTCCTCTCGAGCGGCCGGGTCTCCGGTGACCGGATCTGATTGGTCGGCTGCTGATGGAGTGTCGCCGTGCTCCTTTGAATCAATCACCTTTGAAAGTCTGAACAGTCTGTTCCTCTCCGTTGGCTGTTGGGAATCGGGTGAACTGGTTGTGCGGTCAATCCTCAGAGATCCATCACGAATCTCCTCGTGTCCATCAGAAAGAAGTATTAGTGTCTTTAATGGATTATTGACACCTGTGTCTAAGGTTTTATCTCTGATATTCAGGCTACTTGTCGCTGTAATTATTTTGTCTAATGCTTTCATCGCTACGGTTTTTCCATCTCCGTCTGGAAATGTCGTCATTGGTCTGGTCTTCAGTAGTTTCTCGAAAATCCTTGTCACTTGTGCTGCATTTTCCTCAGTATTGCTCCGTGGATCTGGAAGGAAATACCGACACTTTAGGGTTAAAGACTTTGGAGCCCCTTTCAGTTGTGTTGCTGCCAATAAGCAATCCGCCCTTTTCGTGGAATTTCGTACCCGCTCTCCACGTTTGGCGGGAAGCATGGGAAAGAAGCAATTATTCGCCTTATTAGAAGCTACATTGTAAAAAAAAAAAAAAAAAAAAAAAAGTTGAGCGAGCTTAAAAAAAACAAACATTTTTACCAGCTTCAGCAGATTTTTGAGTTTGCTCAACTTATTTTTGTGGGAGATTCTCAAATTTTTGTTGTATGAACTTTGTCTGCTGAAGCTGGTTGCCTTAAATTTTTAAGTTGGCTCAACTTTGTTTGTTTTTTTACGGTGTAGTGTACTATCAGAATGATTTTTAATATTAAATGAACCAATTGCTTTGCAAAATTATTTACTGTTTCGTAGCGCTCGAAATGCCACATGCTGGTCAAAACTGTGTAAATTCAACAAAACTCAAGCCAAAACATGCATAAATATGTTTTTTGTTGTTGTTGTTTTTTTTGGCTTGACTAAACGGGCCAATTAGGCTATTATTAGTGCTCTATTAGACACTGGTTCAAAGGTTCACGGTCCCAATGGCAAACCACTGACATCTCGAAACATTTTGAAACAGTTGTGAAGTAACAAAACCTTGTTTACTGAAATCATGTGACTTCGGCTGTTTGATGCGCTCCAAAATACTGGTTCGAAAGAAATGATTCTCAAAGGTTTCAGAGCGTCACAAAGCAGCTGCTTTAAAGGGTTAGTGAAATGAAAAATCATTCATCATTTAATCACTCTGGTTTCTTTCTTTTTTGGAACATAAGATATTGGTCACCAAACAGTTTCGGTTCCCACTGACTTCCATCATATGGACAAAAAAAACACAATGGAAGTCAATGTGTTTCACATGAAAAAAGAACGTTATACAGGTTTGAAAAGACACGAGGGTGAGTAAATGATGAGAGAATTTTCATTTTTGGGTGGATTAACCCTTTAACCTCCATTTTTAGACTCGTTTAGAACTCAATTTAATTAGTTTCAGCTACAGTGAAGTGTTTGCATGTCTCTAAAATTCCAGTTTATGGTCGGTACCAGAATGATGCATCCCCTCTGTTCTCTAAAAGGGTTTGTCTCATTTAGTGGCGTTTCGATCTAAGTCCTGTTGCCACGGAATTGTTCCCATACCCATAGAAACAAGTCAATGGGAATGCCAATGCACTGAAACACCCTGAGAACCTTGAAAAGAGAGACATCCCAAACTTCAAACATCCCTTAAAAGGCCTTTTCTTGGCTTGGACAAACATACAAGATATAACCGATGATAAATGCCTTTTGTCCAAGCAACTTTCCTCATCATCATTCTGATCTTAGAGGTGGACACTGACAAACCGCTTGTTCACACTCATGTACAAACACATGTGGAGCCGCTCTCTGCCTGCAGCCATGTTGACAGAAGTCTTGGGGAAGTCAGCGAGTTGTTAGGACGACCGCAGTGCGTCTCGGTGATGTCATAGGTGGGCTTTTTGGCCTCAGAAATACAAAAAAAGACGTTTGTACTTGCCATCACTCCATTAAAAACTCTCTCTTGATTAAATACGAGTGGTATTATCACCTTCATCAAAGGCAGTCGTGACCATTGTTGCAATGAAAAAGTGCACCAGATTCCATAGAGGCACATGGTACTAAATTAGCATGACCTGAATTGTAGTGATTATTTTAGCAGCATGTGCACCTTATTATTTTAAGAACACTGTTTGGGCCTGTGCATTTACTCCCAGCTAACAAAAATGTTCTGAGAACGTATTGGAACATTCCCATTAAGTTATTAAACATTTTTGGTTATGCGAATGTTAAAGGAACATTCCATTTTACATTTTGAGAACATCATTAAAGGTCAAATGAATTTAAGCAAACGTTCTATTAATGTTACTGGGAGAATGTTTGTTCATAACCTTGAGAGAACCTTGACAGAACATTCTGGGAGCGTGTTATTGTTGCATGGTGAAGATGCTGTGCACAGTGCACATCCAGGTCAAGAAGTTCTGTGAGACCGTCAGAATTAACCTAAATGAGATCCGCTGAGACTTAATGACCTAATTCATAACAACCCCTGAGCCAATTTTAGCTGGAAACCTGAATGCGAAGGCAGATTTAAGGTTTGCACACACTGGAAGTGCGGACAGCACAAGACCAACAGAAGACCACAAGAGCCGGCGCCACTGGACTAATTATCTTGGTCCAGCGCCATCTCTGAGTCTGTAGGCTTGACGACACTGAAACTAACATCTCACAGAACAGAGAAATCACAAATGAGATCTCATTAATAACTGTCTCCTCTACACTCTTAAAAATAACAGTTCTTTATTAGCATCTATGCTTCCATTAATAACCTTTAACATCCTTTCCAGTCCAAAAAAAGATTATTTTTAGTGGAAAAGGGTTCTTCAGATTAACATGAAGAAAAGATGGTTCTTTTGAGAACCGCCCACCAGAATGTTCTTTGGGGAGCCAAAAATTTCTGTGAAAAAAAACACCTTTTGAACCTCTCAGATAATTCTGTTAAGTCTCTCACTCATGAGTTTCAGAAGAGATCTCAGCAATGTCAGAAACTGTGCTCATATGTGTCTGCAATCAAAAGTCGGAGGTCTCGATACAAACTATATTCTCGTTATTTTTTGCAGCTCTTACTGCATGACAATCGTTGACTCGTGTGAGTCTTTTTTTATTTCTCTGAAGGAATTTTAGGAGAAACGTCTGAGACGATTCTTGAAACATTTATATTCCATTAAATCTTTCAGATTGGTTTGCAGGTTGGGACCATGAAGTTAGAAATCATGTATATCTGAAATTGAATTGGCCTCATAATTGATGAATTTTACAATGTTAAAACACTGATATCTTCCTGTTTATTACTGTGAATCAATCTGTATGTATAAAGCGCTATATAAATAAATGTGACTTGAGTCAAAAATATTGCATGGCACTACAATGCAAAAAAAATTAAAAAAATTTCTTACTTAATATTTTTTGTCTTGTTTTTCAATACAAAGATCTAAAAATTCTTAAATCATGATACATTTATTTGAGGAAAATTGCTTCAAATATGCTTAAATGTTTGTGCTTAAAACATGTCAGTGGAACAAGAAAAATAAGCTATTATTTTTCTTAATGCACTGACTCTTTTTTTTTCTTGTTTTAAGCATAAACTCACTTACTTTTGGAAGATTTTTCAGCAAACAAAACAGAATATCTAATGGACTTTATTTAAGAACATTTGTACTGAAAAACTGGAAAAATACCGGGTAAGAACATCATTTTTGCAGTGAAACGCAAAAATTCCTTCATTTCCCAGGAAGTGCATGCACTAATTAAATGCATACATGGAATGCAATGTAAGTAGTTTTAGATAAAAGCATCTGCCGAATGCATGAATGTAAACTGTGAGCTGGTTTTGACCTGTCTCACCTCCATCAGCTGGTTCTCCGAAAGCATCTGGTTCTCCAGGCATCAGCGGAGCAGCATCCAACACTGAAGCGACAGTCAGCAGAGCAACTGTGGTCAATAGTTTCAACGTGTCCACCTTATACATCTCAGTGACCTGAAGGTGAGACGGTCCAGCTGTGAATGAGAGCTAAATAAATCTCTTCGATCAATTTTCTGTCTTAAAATGGCAAATCGTACACCTGCCGCACTCTTTTGCACTGATGCGCCTCTAAGATGAGAAGGCTTGTCAAGTGTGTTGTACTTTACAGTATTTTGCGCCGCTCTTCCTCTACCGTCACGCCACATCCACCGGGCCTTTTAAGACGAGACACCCACACAGACACCGTCCAATCAGGCCGCTCATCCCTCCCTGCCACGTCCAGGCGTGGTGTGACATTTGGGGCCGTGTTTGGTGTCGGGGTCTCCATTGTGAAGGTGGCGGCAGGCTGTGGGCCCTTCTGCGTCAGAGGCCCTTTTTACTCCGGCCCCTGTGCAAACACATTAAGAAGTGCCTTATCACTGCTTACACAGCAGCGCACCCGATGACTTTGTCCACTCCTCGACGGGGTCAAAAGGGCCATCCCGAATCCGGACGACGTTTGATGTGTGCGCCAATGCAAATAGCCCTCATGCATATGAGAAGAAATTAGCATGACTTGAAGTGCAGGACGCATCTGACCAGAAAAATGAGAAAACAAATGCATCGGTCAACACTATTTTTCAAAACGAAACAGCAATTTACCTTTGTCCTTGAGTTTTGATGTCGTCATATCACTTATTGTTATTTTAGTATTTTTTCTATATTATTTATTCATATTTTGAATTAGCTTTTATTTACAGCTTTTTTTTTTTTTTTTAATTTACAATATTAATAAAAAACTTTCTCATTTTTAATTTTTTCTTCATGCAATTAGCATGAACTGAAATGCAGCATGCGTTCAATGATCAAAAATGAGAAAATAAATGTATTGGTGCATTTAAATAAATTATAAACTAATATTTAAAAATATTTCATGTAATTATGGTGCAGTTTTTTTTGTTATAAATAAGTATATGCAGTTTGACATGTCTATATAGGCAGTCATGAAGTTCTATTTAAAATATTTATAAACAAATATGCATAGATATAATAACATTGCCATGATCAAATCTGTTTCAGTTTTCTGTAACGACACTAAACCAATCACATTTATAGAATAATAATAATAATAATATCCATGAGTACTGATGTTGTCACACCACTTATTTACACTATTATTTTAATATTATTTATATATTATTTGAATTTTATTGTAGTAACTTCTTATGTGCTTTATTATTATTATTATTATTATTATTATTATTATTGTTATTATTTATTTTTTAAAATATTTTTTTTACATTTTAAAATTTGAAGTTCAATTTTTTTTTTGTCTAATATTTATATTTTATTTCAGCTTTATTTCAATTAATGATTCAAATGGTTTTACTATAGTTCTGGTTAACAATAACAATACTGCAGTATACCTACAACAAAAATTTAACAGTCATAAATGAAATAAGGAACAGGAAGTGACATCATTTCAAGGAGCCATCAAAAGCTGGTAAGTTCTACTTTTATTGGTTGCCAGGGTGATCTGGGTGTTTTTTTATTGGCCAAAGTCTATTCTGGGCTGTTTCCCAAAGGCATCATAAGCTTAGTTACACCGTAGACCCATTGAAACCAATGGAGCTACGATCAACTTAGGCTTACGATGCTTTTGGGAAACGCAGCCCTGGTCTCTGCTGCATTTTGGCCCATTTTATAGTCACATGATTTGAGGAATCGTTCATATCTAGAACCTTGCATATGCAAGCATCTCTAATAAAGCATGAAAGTAAAGCTGTAAAGTGTGGGTGAGAAACCGTGTGTGTTCCTGCTGGACGTGAATGACACAGGAAGTGTCAGTTTGTGTTTGCTCTGACCGTGATGTCAGGAGCGAGGGACGGGAATGCAGTCAGAGACGAGGATCAGAGCCTCAATGAAGGTTGCTGGGAAGAGAGAAGCCGACCTGAGAGCATCCAGCAATTCATTACCCTTTCAGAGCACAGTCACCTCTTCTGTGAGACAGCGTCAAAACTCGTGTCCTGACACACACTGTCTCTCCAAAGTAAATGTTTCCCTGCCGTGGCCAAGAAAGTAGCCTTTTCTTGTTTGTTTGTTTGTTTGTTTGTTTGTATGTATAACAGTGTCAGAGTCGAACCCAGATTCTGGAGGAGCCAGAACAAAGCCCAAGACCCAGGCTGTCCAGTTCAATGAACTCCTTCCAATGTCCCTTGCAGAGATTTTTTTAGTGCATTTTTATTTATTTATTTATTTTTTTTCACTAGTGTCTGAATTTGTAAAATTGATGTTTAAAAGATATATTTTAAAAATATTGTATTTTTTATTTTAATTTTTAAATATTTTTATTATTTATTTATCTATTTACTCATTTTTAGTTTAGTTGTAATTTTTCCCCCCGGTTTCACAGACAAGGCTTAAGACTAAAATGTCATTCTGAGCTGTTTCAACTGAAATAAACTTGAAATGACTGATCTTAAACATATCAGTGCCTTTCTTTTGTCTCAAGATGCACGCCAGTGATGTTTTTTCTAAGCCACGTTAATAAAAATGACTTAAATGTCCTAACTGAACTATGGCCTAATCCTGGTTTAGTCTAAGCCCTGTCTGTGAAACCGGGCCTTTATGTTTTTCCTCTCAGCTCGGGTTAATCAAGTTAGTCTTTTCTCTGGTCATTTGCTGAAGTCCTTCACCAGAGGGCAGTGTTGGATTTCATTAATCTTGTCCTGCTTGTGATGTCAATGTGAGAGATGAAACAAGATCAACAGTTTATTCTTCATCTTAAACTGATGGTTTTCCTGCAGTATTTTAAACCACTGAACATGTTTTAAACTGTGCTGTGTTGCATTGCATTATTTTATTTTGATGCATGTAATTATTTTACTCTTTTCTTATTTGTTATTAATTTTATTGCATTTTAAAATGAACTTTGTGACCTTCATTTTGCATGTTTTTTTTTTCTTTTGAAATTCTGTCACAGTCTTTAAAATAGTAAATTTTACCTTTATGTGTTCGCTACAAAAGGATCATGTGACACTGAAGACTGGAGTAATGATGCTGAAAACTCAGCTTTGATCACAGAAATAAATTACAGTTTAACATTTATTCAAATAGAAAACAGCAATTTGAAATTGTAATAATATTTCACAATATTCCTGTATTTTCGGATGAGCAGAAGAGACATGATGCTGAGGATGCGAGTGATTGAGACGAGCGTGAGGTCTGGACAGAAGAGGGAAGGGAAGGTCAGGCCGCAGAAAAGAGCGATTTGTTTTCAGTGAAACTGGAGATCCTCCCCCACTTACCGCCGGCGCAACCTACAGCGGAATCAATTACCACTTGTCAGGATGAAACCAAAGCCATGCAACACAATAAGGGCACGACCTGAGAATTCTGTGTGAGCTGCTGCATGTGTGTGTGAGACATTTGATTTGTGACTTTTATTTATTTGTTTGTTTATACAAAGCAAGGCCAGTCCAGGCCCATACCAATATAAATTCATTTTATTTTTAATTTTCTATTCAAATTAAATCAATAAAAAGCTACAGTAAGTTTTTTGGTGTATTAGTACCTTATACATTATTTTATGAAAGTAGTTCTGGCTCTAAATTCTGATTGGATGATCCACGTTCTGAATTTTAATTGAATTCTATTTTAATGGGGCATGTTGCCCGGCAACCACAGACATTGTTTATTGTTCATAAGCATTAATCATAAATATAGTAATTTATCAAACATACGTGTAATTTATCACATTGCCATTTGCTGCTGTTTTGTAGAAGTATATTTGTTGTTGCAGTATTTTTAGCACATTGAAGTATTTTACAACATGCTTCATTATAACACACTATAAAAATGATTTTAGTTCAATTAGTTAATTGCACATTTAATTCAATGTGTTGCCTGTTTCTTTTATTATTTGTGAATTTTTTTTTTTTTTTAGCAATTTCTGTGTGAAAATGGTTTCGAAGATACAATCCTACACCAGTTGTTTTTTTGTGTACATATTATTTAATTATTTGGTGAAATAATTATTTATTGTTAATTAGCATTAATACTAATTATTATTAATAAATATTCATGCATTTTATCATATTGCTGTTTTATGAAATTAAACGTAACTCTTGGTCTGTGTTACAGTGATTTTAATATTTTTTGCCACATGCTTCAATATCATACATAACCATACATAAAAAAATAAATAAAAATAAAATCAATCAATCAATCTGGCCTAAACACATTTTAAATATATGCTGAATATATGTTGTAAACAGTGAAGATAAAATTGAAAATATATTTAGTTTCAACCTTCATGCATCAAAATATATTTCAAAATGTATTTCATGGGCAAGAAAATACATCTCCAATCTTACAGTAGCCAACATTTAGGTTTTATTCATTTTTTATTCAAATTTGTCATATATTCTTACATGTTATAGACAACAAATAACAAAAAAACTTGTTCTTGGAAATATATGGAGGGCAAAATATACTAAATATATGAAATATATTGGTAAAAATATATATTTATGTATTTTGGAACATGTATCAGCAAAATTTTTTTTTGCCATTTTTGTGTATATTTTACAAATATATTTAAAAATATATTTGAAAACAAAAAAATATATATATGTATATATGTATATATATATATATATATATATATATATATATATATATATATATATATATATATATATATTGCTGTATGCATCATCTTCTTCATTTTACTTTTAGTTGAAATTGACTTAATCTACTTTTTTATCTTTTTGTTTTCTTTAACAGTGTGCTGATTGAAGCTGAATGAAGTGTAATGTGTGAATGAGTGTGTGTGTATGTGTGTGTGTGCGTGTCTGCTGTCACTCTACACCTCACGGACGCTGCGGCTCACCAGAGGCCAGTGTGGTTCAGGGAAGGTTTGGAAACGTCTGAAACCTCTAACCACAGGAGCAGGCCGGCCACCCAAGCCGACAGACTGTGGGCGAGAGCCAATATCTGCTGCGCCGGTGCCACCCGCCGCTGTGCCACACACCGACCCAACAGTACACACTCACCGCAAACATCATAGAGTTACAGCACACCGAGCCAAAATATCAGTGCATGTTCAGATTCTGCGCATTTATTATTATATATGGATACAACAATCCTGCCAATATCAAGATACAAAGAAAAAAAGACTGAATTCTTTTTCTTTTTTTTCTGTAATTAAATATATAGTAAATAAGTAAATATACAACAAAATAAAATAACTAGTTTAAATATGTTATGTATGTTATGTTATATATGCTATATGTTAGAATAGCTGTATAGAACATATAGAAAATCTGTCTGTTTTAGATCATTTAGATAATATTACTCACATTACTCAGTTTTTTAAATGTTTCTGAAAAAAGTCTCTTGCGCTCACAAAGGTTGCATTTATTCAATAAAAAAATACAGTAAAAACAGTAAACTTTTGAAATGTTATTGCAATTCAAAATAAATTATTTCTGTGTGAACATCTTTTCAAATGTAATTTATTCCTATGATGCAAAGCTGAATTTTCAGTGTCACATGATCCTTCAGAAATTATTCTGATTATTATCCATGTTGAAAACAGATTTATATTTTTGTGGAAACTTTGAAACATTTTATCTTTCAGGATTCACAGATGAATAGAAAGTTCAAAAGAACAGCATTTATTTGAAGCAGAAATCTTTGTAACATTATAAACGTCTTTTCTGTAACTTCTGATCAATTTAATGCGTCATTGTTAAATAAAAATATTGTCTTTCTTATAATACAGAAGATGTGGCACACAAAAATCTCATGTTTGTGCAATGTTTTGGGCTGAAGAAATGAATAAAATGAATAAAATTACAATATGTCAATATGTGATAACTTGCCCTCACCTAACACTAATGAAAAACACTCTTTTTGACCCTTAAAGTTCAAATTGCATTACATAGCTGAGTCTTGTGTTCCCAAAAATTGCTCTAATTTAAATAAGTTTTCAACCAGATGTTTCAAACCAATGCTAGAGAAGATGTGTGTAACCGGACTAAGCCTTAAAGTGACTGAGATAAAGACAGCTCTGTCCTTTATAACTCAGAATGACAGCTCGATCTACAATATTACAGCCAGCAACACCACCGTATAACATCACAGAGACCACAATGTGACAGACACGAGTCTTTCAACCGGGACTGAAGCATGACAGCTCAGAGAGAAAGAGAAATGAAAGCAAAGAGCAGGATGAGTAACGCTGAGGAGAGTTTCCAAGCGTCCTGAAGGAAATCGAGGACGACGCTGCGAGTGATTGGTTACTATTAGGAGACACTAATGGGTGTGACATTGATAAGGACCGTAACCTGATCGCATGTTTTTTAGTGCTAACTTCTGCACTCCCGTCCAGCCATCAATCATTATTGCACGCCAGGCCAACTCCCTCGGCTCGCTAAATATTTAATCAGCTTTAAAAAAGATTACGGGTCAAAAAGGAGAGAAAATGATCACACTCTTTCTCTTTTCTCGCTCTAGGTTTTTTTCTCTTTTCAGTTTCTGTTTGTATTTACACAAACCAAAGAGTAAACTGTGAAAATGTATCTGGAACAGCTTATATGTTAGTATTAGTAAGATACTATTAAAGTTCTATGTGAATGAAGTTTTCATTTATTTTACTTACAGATTTACATTTGATGTGAATTTCTTCATATGTAGTTTTATTTCATTTTTATTTCAGTTTTAGTTTTTGTAACTCAAATTAAACTGAAATGTAAATAAAAACGAGAAATCAACTGGAAAAAAAATAATTTGAAGTTTTTTATTTTTTTTGTACAAACATTCTGGCAGCAATGAAGAATGCTCATTCAAAGTTATCTGACTTTAATTATGTTCTCAAAACATTAGCACAAAACATCTTTCATAGAACGTTGTATTTCTAAATCATGTGTGACCCTGGAGCACAAAACCAGTCTTAAGTGTCAATTTTTTTCCAAATTGAGATTTATACATCATCTGAAAGCTGAATAAATAATCTCTCCATTGATGTATGGTTTGTTAGGATCGGACAATATTTGTCTGAGATACAACTATTTGAAAATCTGGAATCTGAGGGTGCAAAAAAATCAAAATATTGAGAAAATCACCTTTAAAGTTTGTCCAAATGAAGTTCTTAGTAATGCATATTACTAATCAAAAATTAAGTTTTGATACATTTACGGTAATAAATTTACAAAATATCTTCATGGAACATGATCTTTACTTAATATCCTAATGATTTTTGGCATAAAAGAGAAATAGATAATTTTGACCCATACAGTGTATTTTTGGCTATTGCTACAAATATACCCCAGCGACTTAAGACTGGTTTTGTGCTCCAGGGTCACATTTTAGTTGAATATCCATCTAACGCTTTTTTTTTTTTTAAATGTTACTAATTGTTTCAGAATGTTTAGAAAATGTTAAAAAAGTTACATTTTATAATGTTCCCTTAACGTTTTCACACACACACACACACACACACACACACACACACACACACACACACACACACACACACACACACACACACACACACACACACACACATGTTCAAAGGACATTCAGAAATAATGTTTTCATAACTTAATGAAAATGTTGGCATGGTTCTTTCAAAGTTATGAAAAAAACATAACATTAATAGAGCGTTTGTTCAAAGCTATCTGGTCTATAAGTTCTGTTTTTATGTTATTATAATAAAACATTATTAAAATAAAAACATTTTTTTATATATAATTCATGGAATATTTTTCCCCCCCTGAGATCAGACATGATTTTTTTTAATTTTTTTAAACTATGTATTTCAGAATGTTCAGAGAATATTCAAAAGTAACATTCCCATAATATTTGCAAAATGATCAAATGGAATGTTTGCATAACAAAAAAAAAAACAAACAAAAAAAATATTTCTAATACTAAAAACTCGACACTTTGAATTTTCACTGAACATGCAGAAATAACATTTTCATAACTTAATGGAAACGTTGGTAAAACATTTCTAAATCATATTTTTGTCAGCTGGTATGGTACATTTTTTGTAACTTAATCCCACATTTCCACCTACAAATGTTTGACTGATGTCTTCCAAAACGGATGCAGTAGTTCAATGCATAATATTTAACCCACACCTTCTCTATCCGCACATATTCAGCCTCACAGCTGTCATCTCGGGCCACTGACACATTCCCAAAGTCACCGGACACCTGAGCCTGAGCTGCTTCCACCGGAGCCGTAATTAAAGTATACGTTACTGCATACAGCACGGTGTCCGGTGACCAGAGCGGAGATCTGATACCTGGGGCTCTGGTTCTACAGCACCGGGCCCCCATTAGCAGGTATGAATTATACATTCAGTACCATGGTACTTATAGCACAGAGAAAGCGAGAAGGATGACAAGAGAGAAAACAAGTGATAAAAGAGAGTGAATGATCAGTGAGGGACAGGTGGGCATGAATGAAGGAATGAAGGAATGAAGGAAGGTTGTCAGAAAGAGACATTAACCTTGACTCAAAGTGCATGATCTCTGAGTAACATCATTTAAATTCTCCTATCAAAACTGGGTTATCTTCTGAGCAATGAATTTACATTAATGCTCCAGTCATTCATAATAATTTATAAAAAGTAATTTTATAAAGACTGCACTTACGAAGATATATTTTGAATTGATGAAATATTTTAGAGCTGATAAAAAAAAGTGCATATTTACTTAAACATTTTCTTTCTTTTTTTTTTTTTTTAAAGATTTAATTTGAGTATTGCAATTAAGATTAAATTATTTCCGTTTTATATTTGGAAATTACAATCTTAGGAATTTTAAAATGTGCAAATTACAGGTAATAAAATATTTGAATATACTGTATTTAAAAAATAAACGAATAAATAAAAAATTACAGACCACAGATTTACAGATTATAAATAAATTCGTTTACGTTTTGGGTTCCTGGCGCCAAAAAGCGTTAGCGTCAGGAGGTAACCATAGCAACAACACTCATCGCGAGCGTTTTCCGTTACAGGCGACCGTTGACTGTCTACAAAATATGAGTATTGTTATTATTTGTCACGCTATTCTAGATTTACTAATCACAATTATATCATATCATATAGTTCGAGGTGTTCGGCTAACTTTGGTGGTGCTAGATAAAGTCACATTGTGGTTGTGCAAGACGAATCTGAACAGACCGCGCCTCAAAAATAGAAATGTTTTTAATAAGTCGACTCTCTAATAGTCACGGTAACGTATAATTTACAGACTGAGCAAAACCTAACCAAACTCCATCTATACAGCATGCTTTTTACACCAGAAAAACGGACCCACCGCAATCAGCAGCTGATTTTATCTCGTCTCAACTAGCTGAAGAAACCGGATCTGATCAGCACTTAGCGACAGAAAACCTCTCTGACAGCAGCCGGTGAATAATATCAGACGAGGAATCATTTTAAAGGCAAGTCTTCACTCGGTTATGTCTCTGCGCCAACCTAGAGGGAAATATTATCATTTTTATGATAGATTTACTGGAGGTATTAGTACAGGCCAAACAGTAAATTATGGCAGTAGCGACGATAGGTTGTGGGTTCGATTCCCTGCGAATATGTGAGTTGATTATATACTTGAATGGATTGAATGCTGTGTAAGCTGCCAAATGCAAAAGTTTAATTATCTAGTTCCCTTAGGAAAAATAAACAGTAGATTTGACAATAGAGAGACGTTCTCACAACACACTAACGTTTTTTGAAGTCATATAAATGTTATGACAAAGCGTTCTTAAAGTAATGTTTATGGAACTGTATTAATATTTGATATATGTTGAGAGGAAACTTTCTTAGAACAACATTCTGGTAATGTCCTTGTGATGTTATTTGCATTTGGTAAACGTTCTCATAATGTTGAAAACGTTCCAGAATATTTAAAAAATAAATGCTTAAATAATGTTGGGTAAAAATAAAAATGAGTAGAACATTTTAGTCACCTATGAAAAATGCTCTAATCACAACAAGGAAATCTAGACATTTTAACTTTCGTAGAATATTTAAAATGATAGTTTTGGGTGAAAATAAAGTTGTAAGAAATGTTTTTGTAACATTTAAATAACATTCTAACCATGTCAATGTTTTAGAAACACTTCAAAACAGTGTTCCCACAATGTTTTATAACATTTATATATTTTTTTTATTTTTTATTTCTAAAGCACTGGTGGGTTGACTAGGGTGTATCTTGGGCATCGTTGTTTCTGTGTAAGAGAAGCAACTGAAATATTAAAGAGAGATCTCATTTGTGATGCCTTCGGGTCCAGGGGTCAGCGGGTTGGTCAGTCAGGCTGCGTGAGTCAAACTCCGGGGTGGGTTTTGACAGTGACAGCCGATACACTTCATCTGTGATTACAGGACTTTTCCATCTCGTGGATCTGCCTGCAACTCCCACAATATTGATCCTCTAATAAAAGTCAACATGGAGAAGCAGAAAGATGCAGAATGAAATTACTGCCATCTCTTTCTTACCTTCTCTCTGTCTTTCAGCTAGTTCCTTGGCTCCTCCTCCATTTCTCCGGGTTGGCACAGAGGATGAGATCCGGCTTTGACAGATGGGGCGGCTGGGACACAAGTGATGTAGATGAAGACAGATTCTGACGTGTGCGTTCTGGGTGAGGAGAGGGTGAAGGAACAGCTAGAAGCATTGCTGCAAGTGTCTGAAAGAATGTAATGATGGTATTTTCATGTATTTTATATATTTTCATGTCACCGTCGTACAGTATATATCCTAAAATATTGAATAAATATTACACTCAAAATTTGTAAAGATGGAAATAATTGTAGTTTTAATTAATAATCATTTAAAAAAATTTTGACAACAACTGTAACACGATATATGTGACTTATATGTTGCTTGCAATATATATATTTCATGGCTGTTAATGGAGAAAGTTGCTGTTTTGCAGACGGAAGGTGTAGTTACAACGTCCACCAGCAGGGGCTAACTAAACCGAACCATTTGTAATATCCCTTTAACTAACAGGAAGACATGATTCTCCAGGAAGTGACATCATTTTAGAGGGAAAACAGCAGCTCAAGCATTAGTAAGTAGTAACAGTGGGTTTTATGGATTCTGTGATGTGTTTGTTGGTTTGTTACTGTAAAACTTTGCATCCTGTTCGAGCAAATGACTTGAATCTGTTTTATAATATCAACATTTCCAAATACTGTAAAAAAAATATATATACTGTATGTATAGCAAAATTACCTTAAAGTTGGTAAGCTAACCATCAATCCTTCAGCTTTTTATTTCCATCGTGTTGTCTTGTAATTGTGCAAACAATTGCAATCATTAGGCAATATTTTAATAAGGTAAAAAGTATTTGAATCATGCACATCATGTATTTTTCTTGGTGTTATACCATTTCACATTTGACATGAAAAGTACAAATTATCTGATATTTTTGGGGGGTTTACTGACCCAAGAATTTAATGCTGTTAATGAAAATTATATTTTTGCTTCATTACATTCTCTGGATGCTTAAATCACATTTAATTTGCCTTTAAAACTGAGAAAAAATGAATTTTGAAGAAAAACATGTTCATCATAGGGAGGGGAATTCAAGTTCATATCACGTCATTGACTTTTGACCTCCTGTTGACCTCAAAATCTTAATATGGATTATTAACAGTAGGCCAAAGCAATATTGTAGACTTTGTAGAAATCAGCAAAAATATTTAGTTACTTCACAGTAAAATGACACTATTGGTGTGATCATTTTGCTGTAAGAGTTAGATATTAATACTTATGGCCACAACAATACAGATGTAATAATAATAGCTAGAGCATATTATCTTACTTTCAGATATTTTTACCCTGAAATGCGCTGAAATAAATTTATAGAGTGTTGTATTGTTACATGGATCAATTGCTTGAAAAGTACATAATAGTTTGAGAGGCATATCAAAGCTATTGATGTTTTTGGATTCAATTAACTGCTTAATTATGTCATTCAAATCCATTAACTTTCCTTTCCATTGAACAAATGAAACCCATGCTGCAACCTTCAAAGACTGTTTCATGCAGCAGCAAAAGTTTAACTTGTAGAGTATCACTCAATCATTCTCTCTTACAATAAGACTGTTTTTTTTGCTTCTAGGTCATGCTTTCATTTTCTTACAAGAATGCACTTTGAAATCTTTTTAAAGACAGCGATGTCGCCACCGTGATTTATAGCTTGATTTGAAGCAGGAAGGGGGGTCAATGTGACATCAGAAAGTACCCATAAGTCCATTTCCAGAAACAGTGTGCAGTCTAGAACCTGACAGAGATACGATGTCATTGAAAAAATGGGTGTTTTAATAAAATGTAAATAATTGTGTAAATAATTTTGGAAACATTGAAAAATGCTGATGAAAACGTTTCTGCATAATTGCATATTTAATTTCACTTTTGTTTAAAAACGTTTTTCAGGCATTTCATTCTTTTTTCTCATTACATTCTTAGGATAGTTTAACCACCTTTAACTTTTTGTCTCAAACCTTTTTTGTATACGTTATAAAATAAATTTAGCAAACAATTTGTTTTCAAGAGGTTAATGTCATTTTTACTGAGGAAAATGTTTTTGCATTATCTTGCTAAAACGTTTTCTGTTGGATATCACAACAGTGTCATTGTCTTTGCATTTGTCTTATATCATAAATAAACTTCCATATTTTTTCTTTAACTTTAGTTCAAAAAAAATTTTTTTTTAAGAATTTCGCTCTTTTGATGATATTTTCTTTTTTCTTCATTACATTATCAGGATGGTTAAACCTTTAACCTTTTCGCTTTAAATGTTAATTAAAGTGTTTTATGCGTTATATTATAAATAATAGGAAAAATTTAAATACATTTTTAAAATAATAGGAATTATTTACTTTTTTGGCACTAATATGCTAAAATGCAAAACAAAAAATGGGATAATTAAATATTTCAGTTTTTTTTTATGTTGCTGAAAAATGTTGGGGACGGGGCTGCTTGTTTGACTGACCAATTAGCAGAAGTATAAGCGTTTGAGAAACCTGAGTCATTGCAGTTCTATTTAATGGTGGCGAAATAAAGCACAGCAGCTTTAAAAAGAAAATAAGAAAACATGGGTCTTAGAAGCTTCATAAAACTAAACTGTGAATATTTCCTTCCCATTATCACCCTTTGGGAGCTGTTTTGCAGTCTGTTTGATATCCTACTTCTGTTCCTTTCCGCAGCATTGCTCTGGCATCTCGTGTGGAGCACTGACTAGCTAGTTAATTGAGAGCCTCCCGAGACCCCGGCTAGTTTGAGAAGAACCAAGTGAAATGGGATTGTTCTTGCGGGAACAACGGAGGAGATTGGAAGAGCCCAGGGGAGAAGCACTGAAGAGCGGAGGCCAGGCAGGCCATGACAGGTAAACAACAACGGTCCCTCCTCTCTCGGGCTGATCCTGTCCAGGAACTAGTGGGCTGAAACTAAGAAAGGGGCAAATGGGATGTTTTAAATGTGGAGTTGAAAGGGGAATTCTGTGGAACCTGGTAAACAGACAAATTCGTTTGCAAATTCATTTTCCCAATGTTTTAACCTTTTTAAAAAACATAATCTGTGTTTTTTTCCCCTCTTAAATAATATATCTAATATTTTGGTTAAAGTCTTTTTATTATAATTTTAGTTGTGCCTACAAAGAAAGCTAGTCCCCATAGAACAGGTTTCAATTGCAGACAATAATAATAATAATACAAAAATAATAATAATAATTTGGTTAAATAAATATATAAAATAAATTGTAATAATAAATGATGATGATAGAGATTAGTTTTCTAAATGCATTTTCCCAGTGTTTTTCTTTTTTATAAAACCTTTTTTTTTTAATAATATATATTATATTTATATATCTTATATTTTGGTTAAAGTCTTTTTAATAGCTTTAAGTTTAAGTTTTCATTGCACATAAAAAAAAAAATACCACAGGTGTCCAGTATATACAGTATCTCACAGAAGTGAGTACACCCCTCACATTTTTGTAAATATTTTATGTCTTTTCATGTGACAACACTGAAGAAATGACACTTTGCTACAATGTAAAGTAATGACTGTACAGCTTGTATAACAGTGTAAATTTGCTGTCCCCTCAAAATGACTCAACACACAGCCATTAATGTCTAAACCGCTGGCCACAAAAGTGAGTACACCCCTAAGTGAAAATGTCCAAATTGGGTCCAAAGTGTCAATAGTTTGTGTGGCCACCATTATTTTCCAGCACTTAACCCTCTTGGGCATGGAGTTCACCAGAGCTTCACAGGTTGCCACTGGAGTCCTCTTCCACTCCTCCATGACCACATCACGGAGCTGGTGGATGTTAGAGACCTTGCACTCCTCCACCTTCCGTTTGAGGATGCCTCACAGATGCTCAATAGGGTTTAGGTCTGGAGACATGCTTGGCCAGTCCATCACCTGCACTCAACTTCTTTGGTCGACCATGGTGAGGCCTGTTCTGAGTGGATCCTGTCCTGTTAAACTGCTGTATGGTCTTGGCCACCGTGCTGCAGCTCAGTTTCAGGGTCTTGGCAATCTTCTTATAGCCTACGATATCTTTATGTAGAGCAACCATTCTTTTTTTCAGATCCTCAGAGAGTTCTTTACCATGAGGTGCCATGTTGAACTTCCAGTGACCGGTATGAAAGAGTGAGAGCGATAACACCAAATTTAACACACCTGCTCCCCATTCACACCTGATACCTTGTAACAATAACAAGTCACATGACACTGGGGAGAGAAAATGGCTAATTGGGCCCAATTTGGACATTTTCACTTAGGGGTGTACTCACTTTTGTGGCCAGCGGTTTAGACATTAATGGTTGTGTGTTGAGTTATTTTGAGGGGACAATTTACACTGTTATACAAGCTGTACACTCACTACTTTATATTGTAGCAAAATGCCATTTCTTCAGTGTTGTCACATGAAAAGATATAATGAAATATTTACAAAAATGTGAGGGGTGTACTCACTTCTGTGAGATACTGTACATTTAATGTGTATATATATATATATATATATATATATATATATGGATATAAAATAATAATAGTACCACAGGTGTCCAATATTTAAATGAATATATATATATATATATATATATATATATATATATATATATATATATATATATATATATATATATATATTTTTTTTAGGGCTGTCAAAGTTAATAATGTGTTAACGCAAATTGCCTCGCCCGTAGTTGGAGAAATGGAGATGCACAGTTTTGCCAACTTAGCGACTTTTTTCCCCCCCTCTTCAAAAAGAAACGCCCAGCGACAAATCTTTAGGGTTTGCCCAAACCTTATTTAGTTTCTGAGACTCGCCAGTACTGCCACGCGAGTGCGAGGTCTCTCTTTCCCAGCGCGCGCACACCTTTCTCTCTGTGCGTCTGCATTGTTCAGCGAGCGGTGGAGAGGAGCAGCGCTTTCACTTAAACACAGATATTATGTTGCTTCTCTAATTTTACATGCAAGTATAGCCAAAATCACAGCATAGCTATTGTCATTATCTTATGTGCATTTGATGTCCTCAGACGACGGCTCGATTATCAGGATTTTTGTGCAGATTAACATCTTGGAAGGGAGAGCTGGTTATTTAGTCTTGGTCGCGTTTCAGTCACTATTTCATATTCATTCCATTGTCTGACAATAGAAACAGTAAAGTATATCAATGAAAACTGTTTTATTGAGAATTTAGCTGCATCAAAATACAGAATGTGGGCACAGAGAGGCAAACAAATCTAATAATAAATAATAAATGTACATTTTGCATGTTCAGAAGAAGTGAGCTGCCCTGTCGTGCAAAAATGTAAACAGGTTTGTGTCAGTTAACTGCGCAGTGCAAAGAAAGAGAAGTAATGGGAACCTGCTATTTCTTTTTTCACGTGTCTAATAGACATGAACAAGTTCTTTGAAAAACATCCATGACCTTTGAAACACGTCTACTTTTCATGCTCTGTTGACTGTGGTTTCAGTAATAATAAACATACATTTGCATAAAGCATCCATATTTGTCCATGCCCATGTTGATTAGAGTATTAAAAACTTGAAAAGTATTCATTTAAGGTACATTTAGAACAAATAAAAATGTATGATTAAGTTGCGATTAATAACGAGTTAACTCATGACAATAATGCGATTTAAATCTTTTAATCGATTGACAGCCCTAATAAATATATATATATATATATATATATATATATATATATATATATATATTACGTAATAAAGCATATAGTGTGTGTTAACAGAAGATAGAAAGTTTATCAAGATATCACATAACTTGCGGCTTATTTTCTTAATTCAAGACCAACTGTCAAGCATTTAATATACACAAGAGCTTTGTATATTCTCTTATTCTCTCAAAAACGAATGGGAAAATATTTCCTGTACTGATAATTTTATGCAAAAGCCAATTTGAGCTTTGGACTCTCATTGGACTCTCATAGGAAATCAATGCATGTTAACACTGTTTATTTAGCATTTATCATGTCATTAGCCTTAATTTCAAGGTGTCTCCGGCGTCCTCTGACCTCCAAGAAGTGAAATGCTGAACCTTGACCCCAGTAACAGAGATTCCCTGTTGGATTTGTGTTCCACAACAGGATGAATCCTTGTTACTGAGAGTAAGAGGTCAGATTTTCTCCTGGACCTCTGAAGACTAGCGTTCACTGCCGTTCTGAAAACAACACAAGAAATACAGATTTGACTCATTCCATTGGTAAATACTCTAAGTATAAACAGGATAAAGGTGCATCATTAAAGCGTCTGTGTCGGTATGTGGCGGTTCTGCAGCGTCCCTTGTGACACAGTCGATGGCAGCTAACAAAGCAGGGTTAAACAGATTGAGTGAAGTGTCTGATTGTTTGACCTTAACTCCTGTTGTTCTCCCATCCCCCTGTGTTTTTGTGTTTGGGGAAGGAAACTTAAATCAGCAATTAACATAAATAATTAACTACTCCCTGAGATTAATTATTAATGTGTCGGAGGAGTGATTGCTCCCGCTTGAGACTGAGATAGCACCTCTAGAACCGAGAAAAAAGCCCATGACTTACTTTTGTTGGCACTTTCACCTTTTAGTTGGATAATTCTTTCTGTTTTAGGTGGGGGTTTTTGCCCATGGGGAAAGAAAATTCACAAATGAAATCGTTTTAATGATCTCAATTGTGTGTTTAGTGTTGTTGAATTATTATTTATATACTGTTATATTTTGAATTAATTTTTATTTTTATAATTTCAGTTATTATTTTAATTTTAGTACAAGTTTTAGTTTTTATGTTCTTTGGTCATTTTTATTTAATTTATTTATTTATTTATTTATTTTTTAGCTTTTATGGCCAAACGTTATTTTTTGTTTAAGTTTAATTAATTTGAGTACTTCAGCTTAAACTTATTTTATTTCAAGTAGTTGCCAAGACAGCATTTCTAAATTTGTATAAAAAAAAAAATAAAATAAAAAAAAATTAAGTTTGTCTTTTTTTTTTTACTTTATTTTAAGCATTATTTCAACTATTAAAGCAATGAGATTAAATGCTTTTTTGGACTTTTGTCTAAAATGTTGTCTTCCTTTTTAAATGGTGTTTTTTGAGTTTTATTTTCAGTTTTGATTTTAATTTTAGTTTAAGTTTCAGTTTTAGTTTTTGATGTTATTTTGTCATTTCATAATTTTTTGCACATTTCTATTTAGCTTTTAAGTTTTAGTTCTTCAGCTTAAATGTATTTTATTTTCATTTGTTTTTTAGGTTTAAGTTTTCCATCTAAAGTTTTTAATATTTTGCTTTATTTCAGCTTTATTTCAATTACTAAGAATTATTTTTTAATAATTATTCATTAACAATAACAATACTGATCCTAAACAGCAATGCGTTTAAATGGAGACTGCTAAAGTGCATCTCGTCTTTTGCCTAAAATCTTGTTTTCTGTAGCGTTTCAGAAGAAAACTCAACATTGTAATACTCAGATCTCAAAATGAACTCCATCTTTTCTCATCAACTCCTTCTGAGCGCAAATGATCTATAATATCCACATTTCATTTTATAAATTTTTCATAGTCTCGATTTGCTCTCAATTTAATCTCATTGCTGTATAAAATAAACTAATGAGTTCTCATGTATAATTGTCTGGGTTTTCAAAGACTTTCTCCTTTACATTTTCTGGTCGTTTTCTTTGCTGCTCTGGTCTAACTTGACACACTGTCTCTCGGTTCTTGTCGTCTTGTCTGTAATTCTGTCTTTACACCTTTATCTACTCTGATCCCTCTCTCACTGTTTGTGTACTCAGAGCGTCTGTATCATGTTGCTGAGATCTGGCTCGTTAATTGCTCGGTAATTACAGTGCTTCTGTTGATCTGTTCATTTCACAGCGCTGCTACAAACCTTTTAGGCTGTCTGCTGGAGCTCAGACTCTATTGGATTTGGCTCATGTGCCCGTCTAACGCTCTGAGAGCTGCTCTAATGTGCTGTCAGCCGTTCCACATGCACTTCCTCTGTCGTGATGCACTTGCCTGTCTGGACAACTGTTGCGTCTGCAGCACCCAGACGAGCTGATCTGATCTGATGTCACGTACGCTCAAAGTGTTGACGGTAACAAATTGTGTTTTCTTCGACGTCTGTGCTAAACACATTCCATTGAAATCAACAGATTCACAGCATTTTCTGACGTAGTCATGTGCTAAGATTACACCCAAAGCACAGCAGTGGGGTTTTTTTTTGTTATCATTGAGTACCGCTATAGTTTTTTTAAAAATATTTTAATGGTTTTATATTTTCTGTTTTCATTTTAAGTTTATCTCATTTTTAAAATTTCTATATAGTTTATTAATGTAAAAATAAAACTCAATTATTTAATACTTCAACTAAGATTACTTTTCAATTTTTTCATCTAATAATTTTTTAAATATATATTTTACTTTTTTATTTTCTAAAGTTTCTAAAGTTTTTTTTTCTTTTATTTAATTGATTATATTTAATTTTTTAATAGTTACTTTAATTATTTTAGTACATCAAGTTAAACTAAATAAAAATGTGAAATGTTGCCTTCGCAACTAACTGAAAGAAAAAAATTATATTTTATTTTCTTTCAGGTAATTTTATTTCAAGTACGAAATTGTTTTTTTTTTTTTCTTTTAGTTTAGTATAGTTAACCGTAAAAACCCTGCTACACTGTTAAATTGTTAAACTTCAGTTAACCTAATGGCAGATGATTTACTGATTGTGACTCAATATATTATAAATGCATCTATTATAGCTTAAATAATATCGTATAAAAGGCTATTTTCTTAGACTCCCTTACGAATTACCCATATTAAAGCCCCATTAGAGGCCTTTCTTACCCTCGGATGTACAGCAGAGACCTTTCTTAGCTTCTGC
>CM071938.1:1940000-2075000 GCA_036784905.1 Acrossocheilus fasciatus | reverse complement strand
CAAATACATGTAGCCTTCGTGAGCAGAAGAAACTTTAGATTTTTTACAAGAAATGTAAGCATATTTTCCCCTAAAATCTCCCCCATTAAAAAAAGAATTGTAAGGATTGCACTAAAGTGTTAGTTCAGATATGTGTTCAGTGTAAATGACATAAAATAAAACCCTCAAATGTAAAACATCAGAATGTATTGAGAATGTCATGAAAAAAATCTTTAAAAAAAATACAAATATAGGAATAGAGAATTCTCCCATTTTTTTTTTAACTTGTTTTCCCACTGCGTTTTATCAGATGGTCTGCTTTTATTCCTACACCTCCTTTCAGTTGGCCCATTGTCTCGCAGGATACAATTGAATTGCCGTCTCTCCTGCTCCTGCGGCCCATCAGGACTGCAGCTGTGCATTATCCCATTACAGCCAAATAGTTTTGACACCCACTGACTAACCGATCCCATAGATAATATCATAAAGAGTGTGCTCGATACAAATCGGGTCAGGATAACTCATTTAACCCCACCATACATATTTCTTATGTGTAACTTGAAACGCTGGAAAAATGAAATCAATAGAAATGTTTCTTGTTAATGAAGATGTACCGGGCTGCCGTTTTTGTGGCCTGTGTGGCTTTCAGAGCTGGCTGTTTGATCTTAAATAAATCTCCCACCCACCACTGCGGTCAGCCGGGCGGTCAACACAGACCCCTATAACCTCCCCCCTTTAGGTTTTGGTTTGTGTGTAAATGTATGTGCCGCAGTGTGTGTGAGTTCACGAATCCAGACTGTTAAACTAGTACTAAATCACATTTGTGATCTTTAGCAGATGCCGACGACGGCGAAAACTGCTGACGGTCTAATGTGAAACGGGATTACTTTAAGCTTGATTACGAGTTTAGTGGCAGAACTGGAGTTATGTGAAATGTACATGATTGCAGTGTTAATTGCTTTAAAGTTTTCTATGAAATTTTCTATGAAATATGAAAGTTACATTTTATTTCTAAGTCAGATTGAATTGGATAAGCTGTTGTGCAAAATATGATATACACACACACCTGTTAATTTTGTACGGGAAGGTTTTGGAGGCTTAGCTATACAGCATGTATGAGAAAGAGATTGTGGACTGGGGTAGAACATGGCAGAGCATTCTCACTTCATCAAGGAATCCAAATCGCCAACTGATTCATTTGAACTTTTTTCACAGAACTTATTGGACCCCACTGAAAAGACATCGTATTGACTCTTCATTCAGCCCCTTATGCAATAACTGTTCTGATCAACAACTTGGAATCTTTTGCCACATTTCCAAAATTTTGGAATGCAGTAGGTTCTGCCTTATCAAAAATGATTGCGTACCTTATACCGGTGAACCCCGCTGTATTACTATTGAATGACAATTCTGCGTTGAGTTTTTCTAAGTTGCAAGAAATGGTTTGGCTTGCCGGCTTGACATCTGCAAAAAAATTGTTAGCACAACACTGGCTCCCTCCACATACTTTGGATATGTACAAGTGGCTGATGCAACTTCAAGACATTGTTATGTTAGAAATATCCATGGCTCGGGTGAATATGGCACAGCTTTCTACATTACAGACCTGGACTATAGCTACTGAGAAGATATCCAAATATATTGCACAGAACAATGACTTGGACTTGATGTGGGTGTTTTTTTTATTTTTTTATTTCACTGAAATTCATGGTTCATGATCCCTGTGACATTTTCTGTTAACTCCATTATGTATTCAGTGTGCTCCCCATTGTAAAGAGACCACAGGGTTAAGGTGGGTGGGCTGGATGATGCTGAATTGAGATGTTGCTTTCATTCTGACTTGTTTACAAATAAAAAAAAAAAAAACTGATAATAATCAGAAATGCTTCTTTAGCAGCAAATCAGGATATTAGACTGATTTCTGAAGATCATGTGACACTGAAGACTGGAGTAATGATGCTGAAAATTCAGCTTTGATCACAGAAATAAGTTACATTTTAACAGATATTCACATTGTAATCTGTTCTTTTAGGTTGTAATAATATTTCAAAATATTACTTATTTTACTGCATTTTTTAATTAATAATTGCGTCCTTGATGAGAGGAAGAGACTTCAAAACCATTTTTAAAAATTCTTACTGACCAGAAACTTTTGAACAAAATATTGTCTTTAACCTCTTTTAAAAGTAATTAATGAAGTCATCAAATTAACAAGAAAATCTCTGGTTTGCTTGTTTGGCCCACCAGTGACCACAATTCACTCCTCAAGGTGAAAAATACATTTTAGGGCGGTAGATAAGAAGACATGGAGGATATTATCTCTGGTGGAAGGCCCTGTGAAAACACACACACACACACACACACACACACACACACACAGAGTGTAGTGATAAAGTGAGAGCGGTCAGCCCCCCTCACCCCTCCTCTCTCACATACATCACTGCCTCCCGTTTGCATGACGGTACGCATTGATCGGCCGTCATACTGATCACATTACAAGCCGGCCAGATTAGATTTGCATTTTTAATTTTCCTTCCAAAAAAGCACCATTGACCGGGAGATGAGAGGGGAATTTTTGAGACGTATAAATGTTGGACAGAGGCCGTAGAGGTCAATGGTGGATTTAAGTGACGTGCATTAAGATAGCGTAAAACTCAAGTACAGTTTCAAAGTGAGACTGGTGCTCAAGATCATGATCATGTTTACACAGCCATAAAATCCTCAACACAGCACTTATACTTATCATAAAGGAACCGATATGGATTAAACAGAACACAATTTTTTTTTTTTTGTGCAAGTCACATTTGACATGTATTGCACGTGTTTCTAAACAAACGCTCCTCCTAATAATACAAACCATATCAGTGAATCACCTTTACCTGAGCTAATGGACTGCAGTGATAAATTGTTCGGGTTGTTGAAAATTAGACAAATATTTACAATTCATGAGGCACACCTTCAGCGTCACATGATCCTTCAGAAATCATTCTAATATGCTGATTTGCAGCTCAAGAAACATTTCTGATTATTATCAATGTTGAAAACAATGTTTTTGTGGAAACTTATGCATTTTATTCTCTGATGAATAAATAGTTCAAAAGAACAGCATTTATTTTAAACAGAAATCTTTTGTAACATTATGATTGTCTTTACTGTCACTTTTGATCTATTTGATGCATCCTTGCAGAATAAAATTTAATAAAATTTATTTTATTTTGATAGAAAAAAAAAACGAATTAACACCAGACTTTTGAAAGGTAGTTTGAGTTAAACATTTAAAAAAAATATATGTTTATTGCTGCTTAAAATTACATGCATCACCTTTAAAGGGATAGTTATGATTTATTCCTCCTTATATTTTATTTTGTATTCCACAGAAGAAATGCAGACCGGTTTGGAGCTGCATGACGGTGAGTACTGTTGCACTCTGAAAGTAACCTTGTGACCCCTAATAATTAATAACACTAAATGACATTAAACTGGCTATAGTGGGGAATGTTTTAACCCTTTGTTTGAAAACATAAAACCTGATTCTGCTTATCCTGAATTCTGCCTTAGTCTTGATCAATTTTAATGTGTATCGTTTATTGATAGAAGCTAACTGCTTGATATTTATGGCCTTTTTTCCTTTAATTTCACAGTAGATTGGTAAGATGCTGGAAAGTGGTGGAAAGAGAAGATCATGCAAGCCAGATTTGAACTCATGTTGCCAAGATCACTTTTACGACTCACAGTACCAACTTCATCAGGTTTGTTGTGTATTAGTGTACATATCTTTGATGAATTTGACCTGTCCTTTTTTAACCATATTACTACTACAAGCTACAACAGTTTTATTGCCGTTATTGTCTAAGGAATGGATCAAATGTGTGGTACTGTGGGCAGCTCGACCACAACCACAAGCCCTCTCTGCGAGCCAATCAATGTGGAGAAGAAAGCAGAGCCCCCGCCTTTTGCCCAATGACAATTTGGGCGGCAGCGGCCAGTGCCAAGCCAATAGGGAATCGATACAATGCAAAACCTGACATCAATCCCAGAGAACCTGCAAGACGATCAGATGGGCACAGAGATGAACAGACACTCCATCGTCCTCTTAATGGTCTTACTGGAGGTCAGTAAGTTTTATCGTAGATCAGCTTTCTGCATTACACAATGTCCGTTCTAGCTCACCATGGACCACTGATAGGTTATATGTACTATTTTACTAACGTTCTTTTGCCCAGAATGGTGCTTTCTAAATGTCAAAGTCAAGATTAGACGTCCTAAGACTAAGAACTAGGCTGAAACAGAGAAAATGCTGAAGTTAAAATAGACTGCAGTCTTGTCTGAGACCATAATAGAGATCCTGTATCAGACCCAAACCCACACTAAAGTCACATTTAGGTGGACTTGAGCGGTCTTGTCCAGAGAACACTTGGCCTCTAAAGAGATACGAACTGGGATTTGGTGGTTAAAGTTGTTGTATCCCTCACTTAGGGATCCTCAGTGGTCAAA
The DNA here is from genome assembly GCA_036784905.1 of Acrossocheilus fasciatus. Classification (NCBI taxonomy): domain Eukaryota; kingdom Metazoa; phylum Chordata; class Actinopteri; order Cypriniformes; family Cyprinidae; genus Acrossocheilus; species Acrossocheilus fasciatus. The sequence continues at coordinate 2,070,527 of CM071938.1, read as the reverse complement.
ACAGACTTAAATAAAAAAAATAAATAAAAAAAATTAGAGATTTATTTATTTTACCCCCAGAAATTGCTCTGTATTTTCATATTTCCCATTAATTTCCTATGGTGGTCAATTGTGACATCACAGGTGTGACCATTTTTTTTAAGACCATTTGGCCTAATCATGTTCACTGTTTTTATTTTGATCATTTAGCAAGTGCCACAGAAGTGTTTTTTTGTACCGTTCCAAGAAAGTAAAAAAAAAGTTACAAATTCCAATGTAAAATTTAATTAAGTGGGTTAAGATTGTTGGTTCAGTCCCTCAATGTATTGCTCATTGAAGTTGATGATGACAAGAGAATCAGCCCAGACTAAATATCACAAATGTGTGACTGCAGGGAGAACAATCACGACGGGCATGTACTGTAGTAGTGTTAATCCAAATGGATGTGCTCACAAATATTGCATAAAGGTAGCGATGTACCGAAATATTTTTTTTACAGAAGAAAGTTTTTATTTATTCCGAAATAGTTTCTGTAATTCAGTTTTGTATAACTGAGCTCACTAAAGTACTTTGGCAGCGAGCTGCCTTATTGATTTGTAGCTAATCTAGCATCTTTTTTCTTTCATCATGAAATGAGTTTACTTATAACATATCCATGAAAATACTTCATCTTAGAATATTGCTGAATATTGCAAAAATTCAGTGCATCACAATTTAAAGTGTGGAAAAATATCCATGGACTGGACTTGAGCACCATGTTATTATGTAACGATAGCATGGAAAGGTGAAACAAAAGTACCTAAGATTCTTTGATGGGACTGTTGACTTATTTCAAATCTCTACACCCCGTTGAAGCTTCAAAGCTGTAGAAGCCTTTGTAAAAGGGCATTGACACTGAACACGCTGAGCATTGCTTCTGAAATTCTGTGTAACTTAGACCGACTTCATCCAAACGCCCGTCACATTAAAGAAAGAGGGAGTGCAAACAGAAGTCTCCGCCACCTCCTATTCTCTTCCTTATTTCCCAATCTGTTATGTCTTGACATCTCCATTAACTCATAAATCCAATACAGTGGAGCTCAACAGAATTTATCTTCTACGAGTCTACGGGCGAGGTTGGGTAGAGGGAGCGACAGGAGACCGGAGAGGAGGAGAGAGGGATGGGAAATGATGAGAAGATCAATCGGTCCCTGGGCTGTCACTCCGCTCGCTCGTTTTCACATCCATCTCCACCCCTCTCCCTCCGTCCGTCGGAGACTGACACCACCCCTCCTTTCTCTGGCAGGCCTGGCGGATTCTGCAGGCGCGGCTGTTTCGGGCCCGCAATAATCCGATTGAGTGTGGGATCAATGACAAGCTGTGGTCAGCGATCTGTAGTCGCTCCGGCTCCCATTGCACGCTGACCACAGGATCCCCAAACCGCTGACCGCCTAACCGGCATGGCCTGACCACTAATTTGGTCCGCTATGCCAAGGCGCCTGGCCAAGGTGGGCAAGTAAAACTGGCATGTGAAAGGCCTAAAATATACTGCAATTATGACTCCAAATGTTGGACAGGTCTCTGTAGCTCAAATGGTTCTAGTAACAGCAAGATCTTGAGTTTACCTTGAAATGAATGCAATTGGTCCAATTTAAGCTTGAAATGATGCCTCAATAGTTCCCAACTATTGACAACTTTTTGGGCAGAAAGTGATGCTTTTTGTCTGAAATTTGAGTGGACGATAAATCTGCATCATCGCCTCTTCAGAGTTTGTACTGTAAGTTGATTTTATCGAAACATCTACTAAATAACTACTTAGTGTTCGCCATCATTATATGTGAAATATATTGAAAAACACTCGCTTTATGTAAGCTTTTCTTGAATTAGTTGTATTTATTGCATGGCCTCGCCACTAATTTGGTTTGCTTTATTAAATTTGGACACGTTCCTGTAGCTCGTCTGGTTCCAGTAACGACAAGGTCCTTGATTTACCTTTAAATTAATGCTCTTGATATCCTCTTTATGCTTGAATTGATGCCAAAATGTGTACTTGAAAGTTTCCCAACTATTGACCGCTTTTAGGACAAAAAGTGATGCTATGGTCTGCTATGGTTAGATCTGTTCCTGTAGGTCAACTGATGCTAGTAATGACAAGGTCATTGGTTGACTTTAAAATGAATGCTCTTGGTTCTCTGTTTCTACTTGAATTGATGACAGAATTTATATTTGAAAGTTTCTTAAAGGTGGGGTATGAATTTTTTCATTATTTTCTGCATTATTATTATTATTACTATATTATTTTGTTGTGCCGCTCTGCTTGCATCCATTGTAGACACAGTGTAACGATAAGGTAAGAAGAAGGACCCGTGTAAATACCGGATCAGCTTTTTTCCAGCACTGGAGAGAACTGCGATCGGACGCCAAGGTTGCTTTGTTTCTTCTCGATAGGCGAGTAACATTGGTTTTGCTTTGTTTCACAGAACTAATCGTTACGGTTCGTAAGTGTGGGACGGAGCTATCAAAATAGGGGCGAGACCCTTTTGGGGTAGGGGTGTGTTTGTTTTGGTGATTTCAAATGTCAACATTGGCTACCAGAAATCACTTACCCCACCAACTCTTGTCAGCTTTATAGACTGAAATTGATCATTTTGCCCCATTGCCACTTTGGAGTTTGTATTGTAAGTTTAAATAAAAGCATCTACTACAAAACAAATTACTGTTATATGGCAATATATAAAAAAACACTCAATTCACGTGAGCTTTTTCTTAAATTTACTTTAATTATTGCATGATTTGACCACTAATTTGGTCCACTTTATTAAAGGCTGGACATGTTCCTGTAGCTCAACGGGTTCTAATAATGATGAGTCATTGGTTAACCTTAAATTTAATACTCTTAGTCCTCTGTTTACACTTGAATTGAATTTATACTGGAAAGTTTCCCAGCTCTTGACAACTTTATGGCCCGAAAGTGATGCTTTTTGTCTGAAATTTGAGTGGTCGATAAATCTGCACCATGGCCTCTTCAGAGCTTCGCCCGTGGGTGTTGGTCAGCCATGCTCTCCTCTTGATTGTGTTTGTGTGTTTCTTGTGTGCTTGCGGTGTTCTCGGGTTTCCCTAATGGTTCCCAGGATGCATTGTGGCTGTGGCGGGGGGAGCTCAATGAGACACATGAGATGCAGCCCAGCGAAGGATATGGCCATCATTGACATCTTCCACAATTCATATCCTCAGCCATTGCAGAGAATGTACACATCAGTAAACACCTTTCCGATTTGTGCATTAGACGCTAACAGCATTAGGAAGCTGGAATCGCAGGTGATGGAACCGATTCTTCCATTAGCGTAACGTTTTTGTGCCATTTTTCCAAAAGAACCATTATAGCGCACACGTTCTCTCTCAATAACCTTTCCTCTTTCCCAGGAGGCTCCAGCCTATGCATGGAAAAACTTTTCTACATAGTTCACAGTTTTTTTTTTTTTTTTTTTTACAATAATCGCACAGAATCAGCATTATTCTGGTCAGAGGTTTGCTCGATATCTTTGTAGAAACTAATTAAACAAAGTCGGTGCATCTGATGTGGATGGATGGCTTTTTAATGATGTCAGCTGAAGTGAATATGCAAGCGTTCCCGCGCCAATGGCAGATTGCAGATTGATTTTCCTAGGGTGTCATTACATATTATTAAAATCTCACGCACCGAGTGAAGAGAACGTTGTTGAAGACACTGGATTAGATTGCGGCATCTTGCAGACATCAGACGGTACATTTAGTCTCCTTCTACAAGGCATCTTCTAGAATTGTACTTCACCTTTTCAATGCTCTTCTAACTCACAAAATGTATTGTCATGATATGCATTACTGATGGAAACTTAGTGAAAGAGACAAACTGTAATTAGTGGATAGTAATGAGATTTATGCTGTTACTGGAATTACACAGTTAGATTAAGTGACTGGAGTTCATATTTTCATGTAATGGGCTGTAAAATCCCATAGATTTACAGCCCTATCTTGAGTTGAGACCAAAATAATGAGATTATTGTCTTACATCTGAATTGATGAACATTGACGGTTATTGAAAGTAATTGAAACTAGCCTACATTAAAGTAAATTTACAGCTGAAATTTAATTAATTTAATCAACACTATTTTCCTGTTTATTATTGTGACGCTGCTTCTTTTTTTTTTTATATATATATATATTTTTTATAAAATTCTGTGTATAAATAAATGTGACTTGACTTGACCAGAAGATCACAGAGATGGCATGTATGGGATAGTTTACCCAAAAATGAAAATTCAGTCAGCATTTACATTGCTATGGCACGCGGTTGCTTACTGGCCCGAGTCAAAAGAGTCCACTCTTAGAGGCCTAGTTCACCCAAAAAAATAAGCATTGTCATCATTTCCAAGATATTTTGCATAATGAAAGTCATTGGGGTCAAATTTTATCTTTCTTCAAAATATATTTGACCATGTTCCATAGAAAAAAGAAAGTCAAATTTTAGAATGATGTGAAGGTGAGTAAATGATGGAAAAATGGGTGAACTGTCCCTTTAATTGTGGACTGTTTTGACTTGGACCAGTAAGCAACCACATAGCAACATGCTAAAAACTTTTCAGAGCAACGTCTGAGCAGTCAGGTGTTATGGTGGAGAGTTTATTAAAAATATTATTAAAAATCTAGTTGGCTTTACATTTTATTCATGTTTAGTTATTTGTCGATAGAGTATTTTGCATTCAATCAGCGCAAAAAAAGTCTTTGTCTTATGATTTCAGCCTCTTGACGTTGGCTTCATGAATATACAAATGAATGTATCATTTTTATTGATGCCATCAAGATTTTGCAATCTTTTCAAACAGGATGTTCTTGTTAGTTCTTGTTGATGTTGTATGTTCCAGTCTGTGTAATTGTTTAAGATGTGTATACACTGTATATACACTCTACGTCAAAGCGCTAATTTTTCTTTCATGCATATGAATGGCTTCACAGAGCCACTGTCCCGTTGCTGGAGTCCGTTCAGTTCATGGGTGTAATGCTACCCCGGTCCTGCAGGCCCTTGGTGCCGATCCGGTCCAGGCTCCGGCTCAGGGTACCATTGATTTCCCAGCACAGGCTGGACGGCCCGCGCCAGATAAGAAGAAAGCGGATGGAAACGCCGTCTCTCTGTCGGCCCCTAGTCTGTCCTGCCATGACAGCCGCTGTATCTCACTCCGAATGATTACATGTGAAGCTATTTATTTCTTTATTTGCATCTACTGTAAAGATGTCATTTCAGAGTTTTAGTCCTCATATCCGTGATAATATGATATAGCGTGATCTTTTGGAAACACAAGCAGGTTTATCTGTCAGTGTATTTTCAGCCATATGAAGTTACCCATAAGCACCTGCAGAGGGTGTTGCAGTGTCACATGATACACTGCGCTGACACACTGGCATCAGTTTCTTATTATCCACTGTTCCGGGATCAGCTAAACAGCAATCCCAGATGGGAATCATCATTGTTTTAGCATTAGAGATGACCTCAAACCATCAGATACTTCAATTCCCAGTACAATTCATTTGAATGATTTTTACTCAAATATATGTATGAGTTCGGGGTCTGTATGATTTTTTTTTTTGAAAGAGATGACTACTTTTATTCAGCGAGGATGGATTAAATTGAACAAAAGTGACAGTAAAGACATTTATGATGTTACGAAAGATTTCTATGTCAAATAAATGCTGTTCTATTCATTAAAGCATCCGAAAAAATAAAATGTATCACAAAAATATTGGGCAGCACAACAGTTTTCAGCACCGATAATAATCAGAAATATTTTTTGAGCTGCAAATATCAGTATATTAGAATGAATTCTGAAGGATCATGTGACACTGAAGAGTAATGATGCTGAAAATTCAGCTTAAATAAATTACATTTGAACATACTGTATATTCACATAGAAAAACTGTTATTTTAAATTGAAATAAAATTCCACAATTTTGCTGTATTTTTGATTAAAGAAAAGAGTCTCAAAAACAATTAAAAAGTGATGTTTATAAAATGTGTATAAAATGTTTATAAGTATGAAAGTTTAATGCAGAACAGCAGATGGTTTGCTTGCCTTGCATTAGTTTTCTGTAAATAATCAATTTCAGTAATTGCATCTCATTTGTGGCAAACAAAAGGAAAGAAAACCACAAATCAGATGCCTTCTTTATCTCATTTCTCTCCTAGAGAGCAGTGGCATTAAATGCATCTCAGATGTTTCTCTTAAAATCTCATTTCTCAAACTGTGTTCAGATATAGCAAGAACACAGCATGCAATCAAAAGTCTGAGATCCTGAGCTAATTCTGAGCTAATATCAACATATGTCTGTTTTTATTTCTGTATTTTTTTGCACATAACTAAAAGCTTTGAGTAAACATGCAGTGTTTTATAATATTTGATGTGCAAAATGTTGCAGCTGTGATGGCCAAACACAACCTGACAATTTAAAAACCTGATGTCACGTTTAAAAAGTTGTTTAGAGCGGAACGAAAATGATCTGGTTTTAAACAAAATCTCATTTTCCATTTCAAACAAGCTGAAACCCAAAGATCAACTGAGAGCGAGATGGAGTGAAACAATGTCTCTCTTCGCTCGTCCCCGGGGGAGAAGTGAGACCCTTTTAAGTGCTGTCTCTCTCTTCCTCCTGTCTTCCAGCCCTTCATCCTTCTCTCGGCTCGCTGACATCCTATCAGGCTCAGCGGCCCGGCAGTCGATAGCCCATTAGTAAATAAGGGATGCATAATTTATTAAATATGCTTCAGATACATATTTCAGCCTTGGGTTTCCAGTCATATCTCTTTGAGGAGTTTGGCTTTAATTAGGGTCTCCAGCAGGGGCGTCTCGCTCAAGTGTCTGTGAGTAACGGCACTCTGGACTGTCTCTGGTGACAAGGACGTTAAGAGGGAATGAGGGTGATTTGGTGGAGATTTGGCTCATTGTCAGAGCGTCCTCTCGTTTACAGCCTCTGGTAATGATAATACACCTTCTCAAACCAGCGCATGTTGGGTTTTGGATGCTGGTGTGCTGCTGTCTGAAGTCACATTTTGCTTGATAATGAAAATCAATCAATCAATCAATACTATTTTATATTCACATTTCTGTAATTGTTGTTTACAGGTTTTTTTTTTTTTTTTTAATCAGCATAAATTAACTCATTTATTACAAACAAATTCTATTATCTATAAATGCGTTACAATTTATAAATAAATAAATGAAAAAAAATTATCTATATCTATATATACAGTGTTTCCCACAGGATTTTGTAAGACTTGAGGTGACGTCACACATTTATCTGCATATTCATGACGTAATTGCGTCAACCAGACGAGTTTTGGCACTTCAGATCTGTTCAACTCTATGAACTGTCAAATACTGTAATACAACTGAATGCCCAATAAAGCTGTTCACATTATATTTTCGTTTGTCATACATAAAACAAGTATAAATAGTAAACACAACCCGCTAATACTACATCCTGAATCTAAATCCTGATTTATAATAGCAAAATGGTCTGATAAAATCAATATACACCTAATTTACACTAAAAAGCGACTATATGCGGTGGTTTTGGCTATATTACTGTATTGTCTCATTCAGCATATTAACAGACAAATTATGTTCGTATTTAAAAGCCCAAACAGTCAGTAAGCAACAGGTGCTTTGTAAAATGTAATTTCTTTAGATTTTGGAGTGAAATATGACCAACACATGTTCTATATACAATATGTGTTTGTAGACTAGGCACAGTTTTTGTGATGCTAAAAGGTTACATCTACTGTTGTGAAATCCAGTCTTAATTCATTCCACTTCATGATTCACAAATAGGGAAGATCAGTCGTTTGCCGGCCCCTCACTTTACACAGTTCCTCATTCAGGCCCCTCATTATCAGGCCACACCGTCCCGCATAACCTCTCTGACTTCAGCCACAAGTTTAGAAATTTCTCCATCCAGATCCGTTTGAATAGAGTCGACCAGCTGCATTCTGAGTTCTAATACACACGTCTTCAAGAATGACCTTTTCTAGGAGTAATTTAAAGGGATAGTTCACCCAAAAATGAAAATGTGATGTTTATCTGCTTACCCCCAGAGCATCCAAGATGTAGGTGACTTTGTTTCTTCAGTAGAACACAAACAAAGATTTTTAACTCAAACCATTGCAGTCTGTCAGTCATATAATGCCAGTCAATGGGCACAGAATCTTTGAGAGGAAAAAAAAAAACATGTACAGACAAATCCAAATGAAACCCTGCGGCTCGTGTCAATACATTGATGTCCTAAGACACGAAACTATCGGTTTGTATGAGAAACTGAACAGTATTTTTTATCATTTTTTACCTCTAATAAACCTCAATGTCTGACTGTCACAACATCCGGCGCGTGACGTGTCAACCTGCTCTGGCACATAGATATATATATATATATACATAGATGCCTCGTTAGCGACTGTTTCTATGGGCTGCGATACATAAGGATCTACGTATATATCTATGTGTGTGTATGTATATATATATATATATATATATATATCAGTGTTGGGCAAGCTACTTGTAAAATGTAGTGAGCTAAGCTAATGAAGCTTAACTACACTAAAGCTACAGCCCTGGGAAATGTAGCAAGCTAAGCTACGGCAACACGGCAAAAGTAGTTTACTACATCCAAGCTATTTAAAAAATAAATAAATAAAAAATATTGAACCAACATCATACCAAGTCAATGCTCTCTCAGTGATCAATAAAACTGTCAGTCCAGCAGATAGATAGACATAATAGTTCAGATTAATTGTTTATTCAACAGCTGTTCCAAACCAATTTGGCAACATAATCAGTATCAAATACAGGGCCGGATTTACCTTATATTGTGACACAGGCTAAATAAATTTTTGCTGTCGGCCGGAAACCTCCTATTGGTAGTTGGTATTGTGGCTTTATCGTATACAGATACATGTATATAAAAGGTAACACTTCACAATAAGGTTCAGTAGTTAACATTAGTTAACTAGAGTAGTTAACATGAACTAAGAATGAACAATACTTCTGCAGCATTTATCTTCATGTTAATTTCAACATTTACTAACGCATTATTAAAATCAAAAGTAGTTTGTTAACATGTTAATTCACTGTGAACTAACATGAACTACCAATGAACGACTGTATTTCCATTAACTAACATTAACAAAGATTAATAAATACTGTAACAAATGTATATTAATGTAATACTGTAATGAAAGTATTTTATACATTGTATGCTCATGTTAGATAATACATTAGCTAACATTAATGAAATCGTATTGTATTGTGTTACCATATAGATGTTTAGGCCTACAGATAGGCTGTTTATTTGCATTGTTGCATGTGTGATTAGATAGCCTATTAATATAAACATTTCACCAAAATCAAGTTCAAATACGAAGCTTTTGACCAGCGAAGGTTTTTTTTTTGTTGTTTGTTTGTTTGTTTGTTTTTTCTGACTCGTGTCCCGTTTCCCCAGTTTTCTGTCATTATGTGGGCGTTCAGTTTTTTTTTTTCTTTTCTGTTGTTTGGCCAAAGTATCATATTATGAAAGATTCAGCGCTTCGCACGAGCTATTTAGCTGCGACTTGTCAACAAATGCTAGAGAAACTCTTCTCCGCTCCTCAAATACAAAAAAAAAAAAAAAGTGTTTTTTGAGTAAAGAAACCGCTGTACTTATTCAATCAACAGTTCTTTATTTACCTTCAGACTTCAAACAAGCTCAGATGCTCTAAACTGCACGCCACACTTCATTCACGAGCGAGGCGGGAGGAATAATGAGGTTTGACTGACAGTTTGACTTACTGATCCAGGATCAGTGATCCGTAGCTGTTATATTTCTGATTTGAGCTTGAGTTTTAGAATGCTTTCTTTGGAAAATGTAACTTCAGCTTTTGTTGACGCTACCACGCTACTTGATCAAAAAAAGAGCTTAACTACCGAAAAGCTATTTGATTCAGAAAGCAGCGACACTACCGACACGCTACTGAGAAATGTAGTTAAACTACTAGCGTCACTACTTGTAGCGACGCTACTGCCCAACACTGATATATATATATATATATATATAATATATATATATAATATCTATGTTCCAGAGCCGTTGAGGATGAGCTCAGGAGAGTTGGATATTGCCTGTATCAGAGGTAAAAAAATGATATAAATACTATTCAGTTTCTCGCACAAACCGATAGTTTCGTGTCTTAGGACATCAATGTATTGACACGAGCCGCAGGGTTTCATTTGGATTTGTCTGTGCATGTTTTTTTTTCTCTCTCAAAGATCCTGTGCCCATTGACTGGCATTATATGACTGACAGACTACAACGGTTTGAGTTAAAAATCTTCGTTTGTGTTCTACTGAAGAAGCAAAGTCACCTACATCTTGGATGCCCCGGGGGTAAGCAGATAAACATCACATTTTCATTTCTGGGTGAACTATCCCTTTAAGTACTATTTACAACAGTAGCATTGGGACATTTGTGATTTAATGTTCTTAAATGCCACATGAAGATCATCTCTAATATATTATTACTGAAATTTCTGACAGTCCCATACTTTGATAATCAACCCCCCCCCCCCCCCCCCCCCCCTGCCCCCCAAGAAAACCCTGCTTTGGCTGTCAATCATTTTTGTAATTCATTCAAGTCAGTCCATTATTTACAGTACATTTTATTGTTAGGCTCAAGGTTACTTAGGGTTTTGTTTTTCTAAGTGATCAGACTTCAAGATTGTCACCTCCAGCTAATAAGCAAGAACATCATTATAAAATCATTATAATAGTCAGTGTACTTATTATTTCTTGGTAGTGGAATTTTTCTATGTTAGTGTAAAGTTGTTGGTTCAAGATGATATTTCCTCTTTATCTCACAGAAAGCAGAATCTCATAGACTGTGGAGTTTTATTACTTTTTATGTCATAATTATGACTTAGTATCTCATAATTTTGACTTTTTATCTAATGACTTTGTATCTTATAATTTCAACTTGTAAGTTAACATTTTGAGATACAAAGTCATAATTATGACAAAACGATTATGAAATAGTCTAAATTATGGGATGAAATAAATCTATTATGATGAAGTTGAAATGGAGATAACATAATTATGAAAAAGTCAAAAAGCTGAAATTATGAGATACTATTATAATTATGACATTAAAAAGTAATAAAAATGGCATAATTATTAACAAAACCATCAAAATTGTCTCATAATTATGCTTTTTGTGTCATTATTATAATTTACTAAAGCATTTTCTTTTGGAAAAGAAGGAGAAACTTTGGAAAATGTTCACGCTTTCCTTCTCCATACAAATAAAGCAGACATTGTTGAGCTCCATAAAAAAAATGACCAAAAAGCAGTAGTCAAAACACTGCTTTTGTTGGAAGGAAAGACTGAAATCATTTGAATTTGCTGAAAATGTCCATCCTTTCTGCTCACATACATTCTAACGTTAACTTTGAAGTCTTTTAGCTTGAGAAAGAGATTTTCTGACAGATGACTGTTGCAGAAAGCCAACAATCTTCTCGACAATCATAAAGGTATGCTCAAATACGCACGTTTGCATGGTTCCTGTGCATATAATGTTTTAAATGATTTAAACGGCAAATATTTGGCATATGAAGAGACAGACCATAATTGCATAAATGTCTGAAGAATCTAGCCAAGATTCACAGAACATGCTCATTTGATGCGATTAGGCCTTTGAGATGATGTTCAGTAATAATTTCTTTATTTTGATTTGTCAAAAATGTTATAGATTGCATTCAATTTTATGAAATTGTGAGGTCTCAGAGGCTGGATGCAGCTTTGCGCCTGCAAGCCACTGAGGAGCAGAAGGCAAGCAAATATTATCTCAAAATCCTCATGTTTCCCAGAAGCTCTCAGTTGAGTCGAGCAGCGAGAACGAGGAACACGTGCTTTCCATTTGAGCTCTTTCACCCCGGCATCAAAGATACGGCATATGCTGAAAGTGTAAACACAGAGGCCCAGCATCCCTCCAGCAGATCATGTGTCCCTCTCATCTCCTCTCATCTGTTTCAGCACCTTCTCCCTCCTCTTTGCTGCGGGACTAAATCTCTGCTAATGCTCTTTACAACTTTTAAAGGTGAAAGACGTGTAGTGTTAAGGGATAGTTCAGCCAAAAATAACTATTCCGCCATAGTTTACTCACGCTTGTGTTGTTCCAAACCGGCATGACTTACTTTCTTATGAAAGCCCATTTCTGCCAAATAAGAGCAAAAAGCCGTGCTTTGGTAAATCCTAATTATGATAGAGTTATGTCATATGAAGTCAACATTGTGAGATAAAAAGTCATAATTATGAAATACAATGTCATAATTGTGACAAAAAGTTGAAAATGATGGGGAAAAAATTAATTGTACTATGAAAATTTTTTAATTATGATAAGTCAAATTCCAAATCATGACAAAGACCAAATTATGAGATAAAAGCTCATAATTATACCAAAAAGTTCAAATTGAGACATAAGTAAAAATCATGCCAAAAATTTAACTGGCATAAGCTGAAATGAGATCAAAAATCAAAATTGACCCAAAAGTCCAAATTATGACAAAACGTCTAAATTGTGAGATAAAAGTCATTATGACAATTCAAAATGATGACAAAAAAAACAAACAAACATAATTTTGAAATAAAAAGTTCTAATAATTATAATAAAAATTTTTTACTTGTCATAATCAACTGTCATATCTTAATATTTCATCATTTTTATTTTTTTACACCACAAAATAAAGAAAATAATCATATTTACCTGTATTGATTTTTTTTTTTTTTTTTACTGTAAAACAAGCAAAAACACTGCAGTGCAGATGCCGCTTGTTTTGATATTTTGTTTACACATTTAAGTGAGCAAATGCAGTATGTGAGAATGTTTCTTTAATGTTTTCTCCATCTGTAATATCCGCACTGCTCAGTGTGTTTTATTTGCATAATGTCTCTGGTGTCTGGTGTCATGGTTCCTGTTTAATTATGACCTGACAGGACAAAAAGGGACGAGCAGAGTCCCTTGCCCAATCTTGTGGTTTTGCGATTGTGTGTGTCAGGCTTGAACAAAGGCGCAGAAATGTAGAAGTGAAATGGGAAGTGTGGAACAGTTTGAGGTTTTAACATTTCTGTTGTTTTGAGTTTGACACAGAGCCAGAGTGTCTGATCAAACCACAGCTCCAATCTATTCTGAAGGTCACCGCAAGTCAAAGGAAGCCACATTTGAGGGAAAGATCTCACTGTGTTTGCTCCATCACAAAGCAGAATCACAGATGGGATTGTATTAATGTCTCATATGCTTCTCCTAGATAACGAGATTAAATGCAGAGCTTCTCATGAGAGAAAAAACCCAGGAATCTCATGTGTGTCTCTTCTACAGTAAAGAAACATTGTAGTCAAATGAGCTAAGCTGCTCTATATTCATTTTAGTGATTTTTATTTCTCCTCAGGAATTTAAGGAGAAATTTTTGAGACAAAGTTGAGATCTTCTGCATTCCTCTTTGGCTGCATTTTCCCGCACCGTCATGTTTCCTAAAACAATCCCAGTAAACAGAAGAGCTCTATGTTACCTTGGAGACGATGCAGTATGTGTTTGTGTTTGTTGTGTGTTGAAGGTTGGGTTGGTTTATTGTTTATGAGTTTAGTTCAGTTCCGCAAACAAAAGCCGAACGCTCGGAATCATCGCTGAGCTTTGTGATGAAAATTCCCTGAGCAATTAAACAAATAGCCATTCCTCAGCATGCGCACACACACACACACACACACACTTTCTCTCTCTCTCTCACACACACACACACACACACACACACTTTCTCTCTCTCTCTCACACACACACACACACACACACACTTCCTGTTGTTTAATGGTAACGGTAAATGGTAAGTAATAAACAAAGAGACGACTGAATGCCAGGAGAGTCATTAATGAAGTCCCCTGTGTGTGTGAGCCAACAGAGCTTCTCTTTCTTTCTCCATTTCTTTTCTTTCTGTTTTCATTTCTTGCTCTTTTTTTATCGCATTTTCTTTCTTGTTTTCTTCTTTCCCAATTTCTTTCTTTATTTGCCTTTCTTTCTTTCTCAATTTCTTTCTTTCTTTAGCTAATTCTGAATAAAGCTAATTCTTATTTTTCTCAAGTCTTGATTACTTTCTTTCTTTCTTTCTTTCTCTCACACATGCACACATATTCAATATATACAAACTCACAGGACAGGGATATTTCTCCCTTGTTGCTCCTTTAAAACCTCGAGGTAGATCTTAATTATGTTGCATTTAAGTAAGAGTAAGAGTATCAAATAAATCGGATTATTTGATGAGAAATGTTTGAGATCTCTGACATTTAAATGCAGTCTTTAGTATTCTGAACAGTTCTGAGTGCAGTTTGAGACAGCGCTGAAGTCTCCTTACTATAGAGGAGACACATGTGAGGTTACTAGGGTTGTATTTTCTCTGGAGAGTTTCCCTTTGTTTTCCCTTCAGTCTTGTTGATGTTTAGGATGAACAGGAGACGTCATTGGTGATTTTTCTTTTGTCCGGGCACACAAATGCTCTGATATTCCCTGTGTGTTTCTGTATGGTTGTTTACAGCAGTTGAGGTGGACACCATGTGATTTCTCCAAACCAGAGGAACTAATGGCATTGTGTGACTCATAGGACGGTTACCAGCAGCTAAAACAACTAATCAACAACAGGCTTAGACTGATTCGAGTAGTTGCGCTGAGAACAGACTCCATTGTGTTATGCAAACGAGCGGTAGTGTTTTTAAAGCCTCTGCTCTTAATTTGATGTCAAACCGCAGCAGTAATTATTGCATTTTACAACCTGTTGTTTTCTGGTGAAAGGGAACAAATTGCATCCATTCAGCTTTCTGAGTGTAAAGTGACTCACAGTCTACACACTCGCACTCATTTAGCACAGATTTTATCAGCACATACAGCACACTGTTTCCCATAACATACAACTTTAAAATAGTTCTTTTTAAAGCTGTTACCCAGTTTTTATGTTCTTTCAGATGCTCTTTGGTTTTAAACCTTTACATAAACAAATGGTATATGTTTAATACATTTATATATTAATAAGTGTATAATTAGGTAATATAAGTAATATTTAAGTAAATTGTATATATATATATATATATATATATTAGGGGTGGCACGGTACACAGATGTCACGGTTCGGTACATACCTCGGTTTGGGGGTCACGGTTCGGTACGATTTCGGTACAACGGGGGGTGGGGGGGAAACGACTATACTCAGTTTCTTTTCATTTATTTTGAACAGACAGTAGTGCAAATTACAATTTTTTTTTCCATCTAGATGTGAAAATACTAAATATTATTACGTTATATATATATAATCTGTTTTGTTTTCATTGTGAGTGTACACAAATAAAAGCAGACCTTTATACAGTGATTATTAATAAGACAATATGTGTTTAAAGTTGATTCTGCTGGTATAAGGAAACAGTTGAAGTGATCGCGCCGGAGCGCGCGCGTGCGCGCGCACACACACACACACACACACACACACACACACACACACACACAAAACACATCAGTTCATTGCTAACTTGACAAAACAGTTGGTACTTTATCACAATAAAATTCCTTGAGCCAAACATCAGCGCGCGCGCCTCTGTGTCACCGTTGGAACGCGTCCGAAGTACAAAGCCTATCATTTACATAATAAATTATAGTTTCGCATTCAGATACGTTACATCGCAAATATGGAAATATTATGCAATATTTGGATTTGTGCCGAATGAGAGAGGTAACGTTAGGATATTCGAGCACAAAGCTCCTTTTCGCAAACAGTTGAGTGTGCAAGCCTTTAAAGTATACTCAGTCAACGTGAGAGACGCGTTCAGAATCAGCACATAGTCTATATGTATGTTCGCGCGAAACTGTCTGAGGCAAAACTGTCTGAGCACGGGGCTACATTGCGCATGCGTCGAACCGTGCAACGCACACATGAAGCGAACCGAACAGTTCGGGTGTTTTTTCATGTACTGTGCCACCCCTAATATATATATATATATATATATATATATACATATACACACATACATACATACATACATACTAGGGGTGTGCAGAGGAGCCATTATTTGTATCTGTATTTGTGACAATCTCAAAATGATTTGTATTTGTATCTGTATTCGGTTAGATCCGGAAGTGGGCGTGGCTTAAACTGGAAGTTCGTCGAATTACATAAAAATACCATTTTAAATGCAAATCTGTTCAACTCAATATATCAACTAACTCGACAAAAATATCTTAAAAACGGTCCTAACTTCAAACCTTTTCGAAATCCAACTGTAAAAACGCATTACATTATCCCTTTTCATGAATGGCATTACATTTAATTATACAAGACGAAGAAAAGCGATGTTTGATCAAGGCTTTTGGAGGGTCCAAATGATTTGTTGCACTCTGTTGATAAAAAAACTTGTAAATGATCACAGACTCCCGCAACACATGATCTAAGTTACTTAAAGTTCAAGCGAGCTTTATTGTCATTCTTCTATGAGAACTGAACACTTTCTTTCCATTTCTATGTTATTTTCAGCTTCTTTTTTACAACTAGTGCTCTTATTTAAGATTTTTTTTAAGATTATTTAAGATAAGATGCTTGTCTCTTGTCAAATTTGTACACAAAGTTTCACTGGAAAATAAGAAGAATAAAGTTATTTTTCTTTTTGATAAAGTTTTAAATAGAAGATATTTACAAAGTTATCATTTTAATAAATAAGAATACTTTCTTGTTATACAAGGCATATTTGTTAAATGAAAACTCTGAGAGACGTGCAGACCCCAACGCGGCTATTGATTTGCGCTCATTTCATTCATATAGACTATAGTTTACACTCATTCACTTCATACATCCAGGCCCATAGCCAGCTATGAGGTCCAGACCTCCGTAAATGTTTCATGTTCAAAAATAAAATTTGAAAACATATGAAAAATTATTTAAAATCATGTCGCTGAATAACCACTCCGCTCCGCCATGTTGCCAGATCTAGTTATTATAAGCGTCGCTGGACTTGTTTTAATACTTAATGTAACAGCGTTAATAAAGTAATTAGGGCATTAATAAATTGGGAAGATGAAGGTTGAGGTTAGAGATTCTGTATCCTATTTGCAAAATACAAGATTTAAACCTATATTTTGGTGCATTTTTCAGGGGATGAGTTGTGTTTGTTTTTGTAGCAATATCTGGCAACACTGCTTCGCCGGCACTGACAGCAGCAATCAAAAAAGGAGCGCGCGGATAGTTTATTTCTGAGGAGACCACATTCGTTAGACAAACGCAATGATCACCATGATAATGGATTTATCCGAATAACAGAAAAAAATATTCGGCAGACTCAATCCCATGACCTCACTAATCTAGTGCTGTTCCAGCAAACATGTGATTGTTTCTGCCGAATATTTTTTCTGTTATTCGGATAAATTTGTTATTCATTTTTGAAGCCATTATCTGTGCCTTTCCAAATAAGGTATTCGGCTTCGGGCACATCCCTAATACACACACACACACACACACACACACACACACACACACACACACACACACACACACACACACACACACACACACACACACACACACACACACATACATACTTTGTTTTCAAGTGTGCAATTCCTGGCATTCGCTGTTCTTCTGCTGGCGGTTATCAAACAGCGCTGCATTACTGCGGGCACCCCATTCTGGATTGGGGGTGAATTGCCTGTATTCGTCGTGAGGCCTCATACACCGAACCGAGACGCCCGTACCGTGACAGATCGGGACGAATACATGTAATATATATAGATATATCAAAATATTGAGAAAATTGCCTTTAAAGTTGTCAAAATGAAGTTCTTAGCAATGCATATTACTAATCAAAAATTAAGTTTTGATAAATTTACGGTATGAAATTTACAAAATATCTTCAAGGATCATGATCTTTACATAATATCCTAATGATTTTTGGCACATAAAATAAAAATGGATAATTTTGACCCATACAATGTATTTTTGGCTATTGCTACAAATATACCCCAGCGACTCAAGACTGGTCTTGTGCTCCAGGGTCACATATTAAAGTGTATACTTAATTACTTACTTAATAAAAAATGCATATTATTTATATATAATTATATTCATATTTATAGTAATTATTCTAAATATTAAATATTTTTATTGAAGTACTTAAATTTTATTAAACCTTTACATTTTTATATATATATATATATATATATATATATATATATATATATATATATATATATATATATATATATATATATATATATATATAATTCCCATGGTATTATGATGGATTTTTGGGTATAGTACTATAGTAACACTATTACTGCTAGTAAAAATGTTTTTTGGACCATAGTGGTAATGCCATGCTATTCTTTCCAGAGTACCAAGTAAAATTAATAGTAAATGAATGTTATTTAAATGCTACCATGGTACATATAAAGCTTAAAATGAGTCGATGCCATTTAAACACGAGGTCACACTGTTGTTTGATATAATTCCCATAGATGGCGCTCCAAACCCAGAAGGTTCTTGTTCCTCCTCAGCTGTAGTCTGAGTCTGTAGTCGAAGCAGATGAAATCTATAATCTTGAGAAAAAAACAAAACTCCAGACTGATATGATCCAGATTCCAGGGGCTTTTTTGATATTTTCCAGAGCTCATTATATCATATAAAGCTGTAATTCATTCTGTGGGCATTAAAACGGCAGATTGCTTAAGTGAGTAAGACGTTGGTTCATATTTTATGAGCAATGATTTCCAACTGGATTTGTAGGTGTGAGACACTCATTTCCTAAGTGTTGATGATGCTGTTATATTCTGTTTATGCCCCCTACATGAGTAACAGGTTATGGAGATGTTTTAATTTCCACAGTGAATCAGAACTTTCCAGAAACGCAGCTCTGTGACGGAAATCTCATTAACATCAAAGTCTTTTCAAGTTGCACTCATGTAGAATTACTGCACTAGATTACAGATTTGTACAGATTATTATAATACAACTTTTGGCCTACATTCTGTAACATTAAGCCACTATTTCCCTGATAACTAGTTATACACAATTAGATTAGTTCATTACCAAACTGTGTGAAACAGTTTCTTAAAATGAACAAGTTAACTAAAAGATTAGCTCTGTTACAACTCTAGACACAGCTCATGTGTAAATGTAGCAGTTCTGGTTTATGGGAAGGTCATAAATTCATTGTGGTTATTTTATGCTGATTTAGCAGAAATAAAAATTCCATCTCGGTTTGTGTGCTATAGAGATGATAAACATAACCACCAACCATTATTACTCATTACTGTGGTCAACTATCACTAACAATTCAAGCCATGTGAAAGCCTTCCCCAACTGACTTTAGATCAGTTTTAATAAGTAATTAAAAATTTGGTAAAATTTACATAAAAATGGTATATATGTGACCCTGGACCACAAAAGCAGTCTGAAGTCGCTGGGGTATATTTGTAGCAGTAGCCAAAAATACACTGTATGGGTCAAAATTATCAATTTTTCTTTCATGCCAAAAATCATTAGGATATTAAGTGAAGATGTTCCATGTTAATGTTAATGTTCCATGAAGATATTTTGTAAATATCCCACTGTAAATATATCAAAACTTCATGTTTTATTAGTTTAAATAGTTGTATCTCGGCCATATATTGTCCGGTTCTAACACACCATACATCAATGGAAAGATTATTTATTCAGTTTTCAGATTATGTATAAATCTCAGTTTCAGAAAATTGACCCTTATGACCCTTATGACCCTTATGGTTTTGTGGTCCAGGGTCACACACATGTGTGTGTGTGTGTGTGTGTATATATATATATATATATATATATATATATATATATATATATATATATATATATATATATATATATAGACATATTGTACACATAATATAAGTATAAAAAAAAAAAACAAAAAAAAAAATATATATATATATTAAAAAATGTCTGTTGTACTATAGTAACACCATGATTTATATAATTGTACTTATACAATCAATGTGCTTTAAATGCACAATAACCTAGTTTATATATTTATCATCAGTTTCTCTTACATTTTAACTCACTGAATAATGCTTGTTTCTACGCTCAACATATTTAACCATGCTCAAGCTTTTTAACTAAATAAATATAATTGTTTTCACAATGAACAGATTTATGCTGATTCTAAGCAATCTAATTAAATGTAATTTGTAAATATGATTATTTAAATAAAATAATAGGAAACTATGCTATGATTTTTTTTGAGTGGAGGGATCTGACCTTTTATGTATGCCTGACAAACATGCTTCACATTAAGTGTATTAGTTTATGTTAAAACTATGCAAAATCAAAACAAAAGCATACGCATCACTGGCAAAAGTTGGGTGCTCGACAAAAAAAACAAAAATGACAAAAATGCAATGACGTTTCGTCGACTAAAACTATGAAAGACTCAAATGACTAAAATGTGACTATTACGCATTTTCGTCTCAAGATAAAGACTAAGACTAAATCAAAAATGCCTGCCAAAATTAACACTGATTCTGTCACAGGTGATGTTTATGTTGCAATTCTAATATACGTAAATCTTAAATTTAGCCTTAAATTTTCCTTCATCAAGCTGCTCCAACAAACAGAAGCCATGTTTTTATTTCAGCGTTGGCTTACAGTTGGCTCTGCATATTAAACTGGTTTGATACAGGAAGTATTTTAGCGTTCTTCACCTTTAACGTATATTGTTGTCGTCATCCTTTTTTTTTTATCTATTTCTCTGCCAACTTCTCTTTTCAGTTGCTTTTCAATAGCTGAGTTCCTCTTTCCAGCAGTCTCATATCAGAAGCCACTCCTATGCAAAACACCCGCGTGCTGCATCACGCGCCCTGCAGCTGATCTCAGGTCAGTCTGCTGCGGAACCTCTACAGGAAATCTGCCCTAAAACTGAGCTGAGGTCAGTCTGCTGAAGAAAATGGCTTTCACAAGGCTTCAGTTATTAGTGATAACAGACCACAGCAATGAGTAATAATGGTTAGTGGTTATAATGTTCAATTACCAAATTTATTTACCATGTTTAACACGGTACTCTGGAAAGAAAACTATATTATTATGCTCCAAAAACTGACAGTTTCTTACCTGCTTCATTTATTTATGAATATATGCATCACATTAAGTTCATTAATTTATTCATGTTAAAGGGTTACTTCACCCCAAAATGAAAACTTTGTCATTAATCACTTACCCCCATGTCGTTCCAAACCCATAAAAGCTTTGCTCGTCTTCGGAACACAGTTTAAGATATTTTGGATGAAAACCGGGAGCCTTGTGACCGTCCCATTGACTGCCAAGTAAATAACACGGTCAAGGTCCAGAAACGTAAGAAAGACATCGTCAAAATAGTCCATCTGAAAACAAAAATAACCGTAGCCCCATTTTGGAGAATATCCACTGAGCGTAAACAGCGTACGCTTTTCTGTGTCAACCGCAACACACACATACGCTGTTTTCATTAAAATCAAAGCGTAAATAAACGTAGAAAACGTATCCGTGTGGTGCGGCTGTCTTTCATTTTCATTCCAAATTGTGGTTCCTTCTGGAGCATCAGTGAATGTTTGAACCTTTTTTAATAGTTGTGTTTGAGTCCCTCAGTTGTCCTCGGTGTGAAGAGATGGATCTCAAAATCATACGGTCACTGCTGGAAAGGGTTCAAACATGCACAAGATGCTGGAAAACTGAAGGATCTGCAGGACATGGAGGATTTTTCTGAAGAACAGTGCTCAGTTTAACTGTTCAGAACAAACAAGGGACTCATGAACAAGCATCACAAAACATACAAACAAACAAAAAAAAACATCATCCAGGTATCCACACACAGTATCAAGAACCAAGGGTTCACATACTTTTGAATGGGGTTATTTGTAAAGATCTTTTATGTAAAATATCTTACTCAGGACAGTGCTAAATAAAGAATAACATGCATTTTCTATGATCTCTCTTATTTTGTTAAAATTACTCACATTTTCACAGATTCTGCAAAAGGTTTACAAACTTTCAAGCAGCACTGTATATATTTAACGTCTTTATGACCACATCAAACAGGAGACGATTTTATAGAGAAATCAGTATTGGTATCAGTGATACTGTCCTTCAGTCATAAAACTTTATTGTGTATTGCTGTACACCCAAAGTGCTTTACAATCATGTGCACTCAAAAAAAGGAAATTAGCTGGTTATTACATTAAAACAAGCGTAACGTGTAATTTTAACAAAATTATTTCATGTTTCAAAGGTGAACGTGATAAAATAATGTAGGATAAGCATGAAATTCAACAAATGAACATTTGTTAAATTCAGTCATGTTGAGATAACGTGATTCAATATAGTCAGACTGATCTTGCACCGAAAATGGATTAGCGAGATCACGGGAGATCACGCGAGATGACAAACCAAGTGCTTCGGAAAATAACGAGATTATCACATGAAGAATTTGCCTGGCGTGCCTGGAGTTCATTTGGAAAAGGTAAGATAAAATCTGTTTTCATCCATCTACAAAACGATGTGTATAAAGTCATCAGCAGACTGTCTCTCATTTTCAGCAATATTTGGTCATGCTTGTTTGTTATTTTTGTACTCAGGTCGTAAATGTCATGCTGGCACATTCATGCTAACATACGTGACGATAGTTGGCTCGCAGTTAAAGGATAATTCCGGTATTTAGCACTTTGAGTCTCTTTTCTGGTTTATGGATGAACTAGAGTAGTGGACACAGAAATGTTGACGATGGGTCCTGTCTCGACTTTTTGACTCGTTTAGATTCGCCTTTGACCGCTTCAGAGTGGCTGGCTACCGGCATTCACAAACATGTCCTTAAAACAACCCTTAACGTTCGTTTTTAAAACTGTGCAACTCACTGAGTGGTTAGTGGTGTTCGTTGATGATTAAAAACAAGTAGCGTAGCGAAATACAGTTTCTGTCGTGTTTTATTTGGCATTTTGTAAAATCCCATTGATTTCTGTGTGAGGACTCATTGCTCGTTGATATTACTGCGCTTCAGACTCAAATATCGAGCGGAAGTTTATACGCGGTTGTGAGGTATCTGAAAAAATAGTTCCACTATAGCAAATAACACTGATTGAAATCATACATTGCACCGATATATTTGTTTTTAATCATCAAAGAACACCACTAACCACTTTGCACAGTTTTAAAAACGAATGTTAAGGGTTGTTTTAAGGACATGTTTGTGAATGCCGGTAGCCAGCCACTCTGAAGCGGTCAAAGGCGAATCTAAACGAGTCAAAAAGTCGAGACAGGACCCATCGTCAACATTTCTGTGTCCACTACTCTAGTTCATCCATAAACCAGAAAAGAGACTCAAAGTGCTAAATACCAGAATTATCCTTTAAATAAAAACTCACTACCACAAAAAAAAATTATTTGGCCTGTTTTTTTTCATCATGTAATTCTTCTATACATGAACAAAAACAGTGTATCAAATGTCTGTTTGCGGTAAAGTAACTTATTACTGATCTTTTTGGAAATAACCGGGCCGGTTTGGGAGCCTCTCTCCTTGTCTTTCTCTCAGACAATAACACACACACACACACACACACACACACACACACCCCATACTTTTTTTTCCCTTTAATAAGACAATATACCTTTATTCGAATGGAATAACTAACACTGAACTCATGATTACAACAGACAAGCCCTTGGTATGGCTTAGTTGAAGTATTTCACCGACTCTGCTAAACAATTTTAATGTCAATTGGTTATTTGATTACATTTGCATTATTATATTATTAATATGGATCAAGTTAGTGATAGCTGTTTTACAGTAATACTGTAAAGATTGTGTGCTATAAATATGCATGTAATGCACATCAGTAAAAAAAAAATCTTTGTCCTTGTTCATTTTATTTTTTGTCACAGGATGTCGATGAAAGCACGCAAATGGCCATAGCGGAGACAGTATTTGGAATCTTTGTCATTCGACAAGAAGGTGCAGAGCCTGGCGATGACCCCGCGGATGTTGGTATTGTCCTGGAGGGGGTGGAAGTGATGAGTGAGTTGGGCAATGTAGCTTTTGCTGTGGTGATGTTGCTGGGGCTTGTCTACGCACTAAACCTGAGCTACCCCCAGGAGCTCAAGTACACTTTTGAGGTTCTGCAGAAGATCATTATGGAATTGGATGGAAACAAACTATCCAACAAAGGATAAGTTCTCAAAACACTGCTTTCCCGTTAAGAAACATCGCCATAGCAAAAGCTACACCAGAAAACTTGTACAGTCGTGGCCAAAAGTTTTGAGAATAACATAAATATTAGTTTTCACAAAGTTTGCTGCTAAACTGCTTTTAGATATTGGTTTCAGTTGTTTCTGTAATGTACTGAAATATAATTACAAGCACTTCATATGTTTCAAAGGCTTTTATCGACAATTACATGACATTTATACAAAGAGTCAGTATTTGCAGTGCTGGCCGTTCTTTTTCAGGACCTCTGCAATTCGACTGGGCATGCTCTCAATCAACTTCTGGGCCAAATCCTGACTGATAGCAACCCATTCTTTCATAATCACTTCTTGGAGTTTGTCAGAATTAGTGGGTTTTTGTTTGTCCACCCGCCTCTTGAGGATTGACCACAAGTTCTCAATGGGATTAAGATCTGGGGAGTTTCCAGGCCATGGACCCAAAATTTCAACGTTCTGGTCCCCGAGCCACTTAGTTATCACTTTTGCCTTATGGCACGGTGCTCCATCGTGCTGGAAAATGCATTGTTCTTCATCAAACTGTTGTTGGATTGTTGGAAGAAGTTGCTGTTGGAGGGTGTTTTGGTACCATTCTTTATTCATGGCTGTGTTTTTGGGCAGAATTGTGAGTGAGCCCACTCCCTTGGATGAGAAGCAACCCCACACATGAATGGTCTCAGGATGCTTTACTGTTGGCATGATGGTAGCGCTCACCTTTTCTTCTCCTGACAAGCCTTTTTCCAGATGCCCCAAACAATCGGAAAGGGGCTTCATCGGAGAATATGACTTTGCCCCAGTCCTCAGCAGTCCATTCACGATACTTTCTGCAGAAGATCAATCTGTCCCTGATGTTTTTTTTGGAGAGAAGTGGCTTCTTTGCTGGCCTTCTTGACACCAGGCCATCCTCCAAAAGTCTTGGCCTCACTGTGCGTGCAGATGCACTCACACCTGCCCGCTGCCATTCCTGAGCAAGCTCTGCACTGGAGGTGCCCTGATCCCACAGCTGAATCAACTTTAGGAGACCAAAGTTTTGAGAATGACACAAAAACATCCTCCGAGAGCAACTTCTCCCAACCATCCAAGAACAGTTTGGTGACGAACAATGCCTTTTCCAGCATGATGGAGCACCTTGCCATAAGGCAAAAGTGATAAGTAAGTGGCCTGGGGAACAAAACATTGAAATTTTGGGTCCATGACCAGGAAACTCCCCAGAACTTAATCCCATTGAGAACTTGCAGTCAATCCTCAAGAGGCGGGTGGACAAACAAAAACCCACAAATTCTGACAAACTCCCAGCTTTGATTATGTAAGAATGGGCTGCCATCAGTCAGAATGTAGCCCAGTAGTTGATTGACAGCATGCCAGGACGAATTGCAGAGGTCTTGAAAAAGAAGGGTCAACACTGCAAATATTGAGTCTTTGCTTAAACTTAATGTAATTGTCAATGAAAGCCATTGGCACTTATGAAATGCTTGTAATTTTACTTCAGTATACCATAGGAACATCTGACAAAAAGATCTAAAAACACTGAAGCAGCAGACTTTGTGAAAATTAATATTTATGACATTCTCAAAACTTTTGGCCACGACTTTACCTTCTGTTTTGTTGTTTAGGTACTCCAGCACATTAAAGGAACACTCCACTTTTTTTGGAAATAGGCTCATTCTCCAACTCCCCCAGAGTTAATAAGTTGAGTTTTACCGTTTTTGAATCCATTCAGCCGATCTCCGGGTCTGGCTAGAGCACTTTTAGCATAGCTTAGCATAGATCATTGAATCCTATTAGACCAGTAGCATCGCGTTTAAAAACAATCAAAGAGTTTCGATATTTGTCCTATTTAAAACTTAACTCTTCTGTAGTTATATCGTGTACTAAGATCGGCGGAAAATGAAAAGTTGCGATTTTCTAGGCTGATATGATTAGGAACTACTCCCATTCCGGCGTAATAATCAAGGAACTTTGCTGCCGTAACATGGCCGCAGCAGGCGTAGTGATATTACGCAGCGCCTGACAGTAGTTCCCGGTAGCTGGGGACTACCGGGAACTACTTTCAGGCGCTGCGTAATATCACTAATTGGATTCAATGATCTATGCTAAGCTATGCTAAAAGTGCTCTAGCCAGACCCGGAGATCGGCTGAATGGATTCAAAAACGGTAAAACTCAACTTATTAACTCTGGGGGAGTTGGAGAATGAGCCTATTTCCAAAAAAAGTGGAGTGTTCCTTTAAACTACAGGTGTAAGTGCAAATCTTGAAGGGGAATGTGAGTATAAAAACAGGGCCCCATTTCCCAGTATATCAGTATTCAGTTCATCTGGGGTTTTTTTGTGCTCTGTTTTTCTTAAAAAATGTTCTCTCTGATGCAAGGTCCAGTCTATTGGCACTTAAGGAAAGCTGTATGCTGAATTATTTTTTCAGTTTCTCATAAAAAATTAAAGGGATAGTTCGGCCTATCCCTTTAAGACTAACCTATGTTTAATTTTTTTTAAGTTGAAACATTTACAAATTTTAAACTTTATTGTAAGATCTCCAGTTGTCTTGTTTTTACCCTTGATGCCAACCATACTGTAGACATTGTTGAAACTTGTTTAAAAAATGTCCCTATGTTTCAATGTAAAAAATGTTTTATATATTTATGCAAAAAAATTTCTAACTTTGGTAAATATTTTTTATTAACTTCTGTGTGAGTTCACATAAAAGCACAGGTGCAAGATGTACAAAGTGCAAATGTTAAGAGTAGATTAAGTGGGATGCGAGTGAGAGGACCCATTTCCCTGTATTCTCATAACAAACTTGAGATATATTTCCTTGTGTTATCAACAAGCAACTCAACTGTGTAAAACAATGTGCATTATAATTTTGGAAATACAATTTGATTGCACCTTTTCTCATTTGTTGTGTGTTGTTTCCACCATTAGAGTTTGTTAAAAAGGTTTTAATTTATTCAACTCAAAAGCTATTCTTTGAAGTAATGTAATTAAATCATGGAAAGGATTTCCACGTGATTAAATGGCTTTCTTTCAGCATTAAGCACTTTTGTTAGGCTAACTTAAATAAATTAGTTGGTCCAAAACATTGCTAATTAGTTGGACTGACACTATTAAATTAAGCTGTGCCCAACCATAATAAATAAGTTGAATCAACCTTAATAAATTAAGTTGACCCAACGTAAGTACATTAAATTGGAATAACAGAATTGCATAATGCTGAAATAAAGCAAGTTAATCATGTGGAAATCCTTTCCATGATTTTTTTATGTTCATTCAAAGAGTAATTTTTTTGAGTGTGGGGGGGTCTCTCCTCAACCACCACCAGTGTGCAAAAAAAGATGCCATTAAACAAATATTAAAAAATATGTTGT
Source organism: Acrossocheilus fasciatus (assembly GCA_036784905.1). Lineage (NCBI taxonomy): Eukaryota > Metazoa > Chordata > Actinopteri > Cypriniformes > Cyprinidae > Acrossocheilus > Acrossocheilus fasciatus. The sequence continues at coordinate 2,042,895 of CM071938.1, read as the reverse complement.
CTTTATGTTGTTTGCACATTCATTTGAAGACTGAATGTGGAATTATTGCAATATAAAAGTATATTTAAAAACTTTAATGTTAGGTGGGATTAATTTCAGAAAAATGTGCGACTAATTATTTTTTTAATCAATTGACAGCACTAATATATATATTTGTATTAAGTAAAAAATAAAAATATAAGATCAGTGTTAACGTTTTAAATTAATCAAAATAATTTAACCAATTTCAACTTGATTTTTAAGTTAAACAAGATCCAACTCAATTTTTAAAATCACTTCAATATAATTTAAATTGAAATGACTTGTGCAGCCAAATTTATTACAATATAAAATTTAAAGAAGCATATGTACTGAAGTTTTTAAGTTGGAGTACGTAGATTTGCTTTAAATCAGTCTCTTATGATATTATATTTGAGTTAGTATGCTGCCCTAGAAGTCAGCTGCCTATGTAGACCATGACAGCAGGCAGTTCACTAGGCAGTTAAAACTAATATGTAATAGTGTGGTTGTTATGATTTGTTTCACATTGATTGATATTTGAAAGATATAATATCTGTCTGTGGCTGAGCTTCATGGGAACTTGTGGTCAGGAACTCTCTGTGTGTGTGTTGTGAAATCGTGGGTTTCATCATAGTAAAACAGCCACAGACATTGTTCGCCTTTGTCCTCTTTGCCATCATGGGCAACCGCTTCCACCACAAGCCACTGCTTTCCAACACACCGCCGGCTGATCTCAGACCACATCGACCGTCCCAAACACCCCCTCCTCCAGTTCACCATCTGATCTGAGATCAGCCGTCCTCTCTTCAGCCTCACGGTCAGTTCGTATGTGAAGTCATGGCTTACCCTAGATAAGGCACTAACTTTACTTATCAATTATGAAGCAAAGAAGAGAGGAAAAACACACACGGCTCTCTCCACTCCACACTGTCTTCTCACATTCCCGTCATCTGTCTCTCCTCCGGCCCTCACACGATTAGTCCTTTGTAGCCAGACATTAGCAGCTTGTTTAGCTTTTTAGAGAAGAAAAGTCTGACATCTGTAATAATAGACCAGTGTTGTTATTGTTAGCTAAAACTAAAACTATTAAAAATGGTTTTAGTTCATCAAAATTAAGCTGAAGTAAAATGAAAAATAAATATTAGGTGAAAAATTTTATTGAAAATTGTAACTGTTGCCTTGAAAATCAATTGAAATAAAATCAGTTTAAGTAATAAAAATAGTAACACAACAACTGAAATAAAAATTAATTAAAATCTGCATAAAAATATTAAGTATAATAGTATAAAAGTATAATAATACTAAATAACAATAAAATATAAACTCTTGAGAAAAGGTTAAATTTATGATGAAATTCATATTTTATTAAAGTTATTTATTATGAAGTTCAAATAGAAAATATAAATATCACACAATTAAAACTAAAATAGATTTGCTAACTGAAATAAAGCTGAAATAAAATATAAATTAAATGAAAATTAGAAATGTTGCTTTGGCAACCAACTGAAATCAAATATGATTAAATTGAAATACTAAAATGACTAGAACTTAAACTGAAATAAAAAAAATTAAAAAAATCTAATAAAAATTACAAATGCAAAAAAAAGCTTAAACTGAAATTAAAATGAAAACTAAAAATCTAAGTGAATTCCAAAATATTAATAAATACTGAATAATACTAAAATTGCTGTTGGAATTTATAATAGATTTAATATTTTATGATGAATAAAGTTAGAATTGAAAAAGAATTGACTCTTGAAATTAATATTGAAAATATGAATAAATATTATAATGGTATATAAATAATACTAAAATAACACTGTAATAGACACGAGTGGAAATTTGTAGAAATGTGTGTAGACTTTGTTTAGAATTTATTTCCATCCAAAAGTAATAAGCACAGATTATTTCCCAGACTTAGTTTCAAAATGCTTCAAACAAAACTCATGATATGGTTGATGAACGGTCAGTTTAGTGTTTCCACAGACTGATTAAACACTACTGTTTATATGTGATTGTTGATTTATAAAGGCACGTGTGTGATGTCACCCTGATGACTCCTGGGTAATTCATGGTGTCAGTGAACCCATCGGTCCACGGGCCGTTCTTTCTGTTATGGAAATCATCGCTCTGTCTGTCGGGCGGCACAAAGCGTCTTTTCTGTCTACGTTAACATTCAAATTAAGGTGCTTCTCTTTGACTCCTTCTTTTCATTCAATGTCTTTTATCTCTCTTTCTTCCAACAGCCTTTTATTTTTCAGACCAGCTTTATCATTAAAGTTGACGTAAGTGAATTTAGACTGAAGTTTCTGAAATAGACTCTCTGTCTGTGGCTGTGTTCTTAGGTGGAAGCTGATTTACCTAAAATGGGATTACAAATGCAAAGTAAGAGTTTGTATTAGCATGGTTCAGCATGTGAGGAGCAGTGAAAATAGCCATGTGTTGCTTACGCTTGTGGTGTGAATGCTGTAAACCGTCAATATGAGCGGGAAAATCTGCCGATGCTAGATGTGTGAAACAGGCCGTTAAACATGCAACATAATGAGACAGTGTAGCATGCTACTGTTTGAAGTGTTTGATGTTGGACGATGCACGCTGTTTTATAATACTTTGTCAAATAATATAGGCATTCTGCTTAAAGCACAACTTTCAAACTCAATCGTTGTTCAAATTGATTTAAATCATTTTCACACAAAGTCTGTTTGTGCATTTCTATATAAATAATTTATTATGTATTTCATATTTGAAAAATTTTAAGCCAGCTTGTGGTAGATTTCATATTTGTTGCAATTTATGATAGAGTTCTTTTTTTTTTTTTTTAGTTTGAATTTATTATGAATATATTATTTACTATGTAAACTAATTATTTTTCCCCCCTTTTATCCTTTATGATGGTTTTCATATTTTAAGATTAAAATCATGAAAAAGTGAATTTATGATGGACTTCATATTTAAACATGGGAGCTCTTGTTTAAAAAAAGGGTACATTTATGAATATATTTCATATATTCTGATTTAAAATTTGAAAAAGGTTTACATTTATGGATTTTGTATGTTAAGATGGAAATTCTTGGAAGTTTGAAATTATGATGGATTTCAAATTTTAACATTGCTACTCTTGAAAAAGTTTGAATTTATGATGAATTGAATTATTTTAGATTGAAACTCTTGAAAAATGTAAAATATTCTGATGAATTTCATATTTTAACAGTAGCTCTTGAGGAAAAAAGTGTACATTTATGATGTTTTAAAATTAAAGTATGAATTTATGATGAATTTCATAAAAATATTGAAACTTGAAAAAATATATATATGTTGAATTTCATATTTTAACATCTTGGAACTCTTGGAAAAAAGTCTAATTTAGGATGGATTTGAGATTTTAAGATTGAAAAGATTTTGATTTTATGATTGATTTCGTAATTTAAGACTGAAACTTGAACAAAGCTTGATTTAATGATAGATTGGAACTCTTGGAAGAAGGTTTGAATTGAAAATCTGCTTGAAATAAACTCCTGTGACATAGCTGAATCATTGTCCGTATATTACATTCTGAGCATACTTGTTCCCTGCTTTATGAGCAGGTCTCAGTGATGTCAGCTTCCGTCTCCTCAAACATGATCCCGCACACCTGCTAACTGCTTCATTAGCTCGCATTACAGTGTGCTTGGAGGCACGTCTGTCTGTAATTAACCTATAGCTGGCGTTTGTGCGATTGTCTGCGAGCGTGTGTGTGAGTGTGAGCTGTAATTAGGCCGCCTTTGACAGCGTGGTGATCATGTGTCAGTAGTTTGAGGCGTGCTGTAATTACCATGTGCATGATCAAGTGTCATGGCTGGCCTGTTCACTGCGAGTGTGTGTGTGTGTGTGTGTGTGTGTGTGTGTGTGTGTGTGTGTGTGTGTGTGTGTGTGTGTGTGTGTGTGTGTGTGTGTTAGAGCGAGGCGCTCGGTAATTAACATCTTTGATCTACAAGAGAGAAAGAGAGAGAGTACTAGAGTAGGAGAAAGTAGGCGAGAGATAAAACAGGTGGCTCAAGAAAAGCAAACGGTGCCTTTTTACCGCACTAATACACACCCACCGACCCGCACACGTTTACTATTATATCAAGATCGTCATTGGGTTAGTTGGAATTAAAATTATTGTAGAATTAAATGAACTCTTGCATTTAAATGGACCTTAAATGCATTTAGTGCATTTGTACATTTAATAATAATAATAAAAACATGTACAATAAAATAGTACATTTAGTACAAATGCATTGCATCTGTACACTGAAAATAATTTGGTGTAAAAACAAATTTCACTCAGAAATGCTTGTAAATTTCACAAACAATTGAAACAAAGAAATGAAAAGTAGCACTTAGAATTAAATGTGAAATTTTGAAGTAGAAATTTTTTTTTATTTTCTTGTAAAATGTAATTTTTTTTCTTTTATTTACAAATTTATTTACAAAAATATTTTTTTGTGTAACAATTTACACTACCATTTAAAAATTTGCAATTAGCATTTTTTTTGTCAGTAAGTATTTATTAAATGGGTCAAAAGTGACAGTAAAAATATTTAATTATATTACAAATAAATGCTGTTCTTTTGAACTTTCTGTTCATCAAATAAAAATGTATCACAGTTTCCACAAAAAATATTAATCAGCACAACTGTTTTCAACATTGATAATAATCAGAAATGTTTGTTGAGCAGCAAATTAGCATCTTAGACTGATTTCTGAAGATCATGTGACGCTGAAGACTGCAGTAATGATGCTGAAAATACAGCTGCGCATCACAGAAATAAATTACAGTTTAAGATATATTCACATAGAAAACAGCTATTTGAAATTGAAATAATATTTCACAATTTTTACTGTATCATAAATAACAGCTTTGATGAGCAGAAGAGACTTCAAAACCTTTCTAAAAATCTCACTGACCCCAAACCTTTGAATGGTAGTTTACATCACTCAGAAATAAAGGTACAGAAGCTGTCGCTGGGGTGATTAAAAGCTACTAATATTAGGTTCTAATATAAAGGTGTACCTTTTGAAAAAGTGCCACCCCAATGATAACGATAATGATAACAATGATGGTGAATATGATGTTGTCAGTCCACAAAACACAGTCAGACATCAGAGCTCAGAAACTCAGAATGACCTCTGAAGCTGTGGTCATTCAGTTGTGTTAACTTCTGGTTTCACAACTCAACAACAATCTTGACACAGACGTGACCTCTAACTGTGTTTATGAGGAAAAACCCAACGCTTGTTACTTGTTAACATTGTGGTTGTTTTACTTTAAAATGTCGTATGTGTGGGGTCTTTACCAGCTACAACCAGACCAGAGGCTTCGATGTCAAGGGCAGCGACCTTTGACCCCATCTATAAACCACTGAACCGCGGCTCTAATGACTGGAGGTCGAGGGGTGCGATTGTTGTAGCTTGCGGTGCGTATAAATTTAGATAAACTTAAACACGCATGCAAACACAATTTCAGTTGATTAGCATTGAAGCTGTGTCTAAGGCTAATATGAACTTGCCCGTTTTGTCCTGAAATGTAAACGAACAAACTTACTTTAAGAGGAATATAAATAAGCATAAGTGCTTATTAAGGTGATGACAGCATGTGGAGAGTATTTGTTTGTTGCTCTGGGTGCGTGTGTGGGGTCAGAGGGTTTGACGAGGAGAAAGCAGATAATTGGCCCCTTGTGGATCAGCCCAAGAGCAAGAAAAAAAAAACATTAAGACGCTTACACTCTTTTCATAAGAATTTTCTTACATCGCTTTTTCTTTTTTAATGCATGTGTTTTATGCTGTATGAAAAGAGGTGGCATTGTTTGCAAATAGGGCACACTTTGGTGTCTCATCATTTTAAAAAAAGGAAAAAACAAAGAAAAAGGAAAAATTCTCGCTTTTTTTGTGAGAATTTTTAATGTAATTTTATTTTTTAAATGTTTTCATTAAATTTACTAATTTTATATATTTCTTTTCTTTTTTTATTTTAAGTTTAACCTAATGATCATGTTTTTGAGAATTTTTAAATGTAATTTTTTGTTTTTTTATTTGTTTAATTATGTTTTCGTTTTAAATGTAATGTTTTTTTTATTTTATTATTTGTTTATTTAGTCTTCTGTTTATTTGAAATGATCTCATTATGTTCGTTTTTTGTTGTAAATCTAATGTAATTACATTTAAATGTTGTAAAGAAATATAATTTTATTTATTTATTTACTCTTTTATAGCGTAGATTAGATTAGATTAGAATTTAGCAGTATAAAAATTGTGATTTTGGCCTGTCCCATAACTAAGGAGATCTTGCCAAAAGTTTTAATCATATAGCAGTGTCATTATCATTGCAATCATATTCAGTAACGAGATCTCTTGAATTCATGTTCAATTCATTGATACATATTAAAAAAAAAAAAAAAAAATCAACTAATTTATTTTAATTGCCAAAAATTCTAATTTATCACGTTGCATTCAACAAAGTTACTGTAAGAAAAATGATAAAAAAAAATTGATCAGGTAAATGCATTTTTTAAATATTATTTATTGGAAATATGTTTAATAATAACATAAGCGTCTCCTGATAACAAATGCATGATCATATGCTGAAAAAAGAAAGAAAGAAAGAAAGGTTTCCTGTTGTGGAAAGTGGTATAATATATGAACTAAGCAGCGGCGGAGGGGGAGCCGTTCAGATCCTTTTACACATGCTGCAGTGGGACTCTTAGGGGTCGCTAACGTTTCCTCCTAACGGGGAGTTAACGATCGGACGGCCCCCGATGGATCTGCCCGCTGCTTCCAGAAAGTAACAAATCCATCATCTTCATCAGCGTTAGGCTTTAAACCAATCACCTGCTGAACAGTGTTATCAACACGCCCGCCCACCGCAGTAAAAATGGCCGTCTAACTCATTATTATACAATTCTTTTGCAACAGCTAACGCAGAAGATGGCCCAAAACTGCAGGATTTGTAAATCATTAATGGGTGATTTACATTGTTTATTAAGGAAGGAAGATGCGTTAGGAAGTCCATTAAAAATGGAGGCAAATATGGTGTTCTTTCCTTTTTACAACAGATGAATCATATAGAGCTAATTAATAAGTCAAATAAGATTTTTCTAATAGCCTAGTAGTTTCTTCTAGACAGCAATGAAGTTAAATGGAGTGCAAATTGATCATTTTGGTTCTCAGATTTGTTTTTTTAGATTAATAAATAAATAAATAAAATGAGTAAATGAATAAAATACATGAGCATTAAATTAAACAGATAAATAAAAAACATTTAATCAATACATTTAAGAAATAAATTCTCACAACAGAAAATTGAAAAAAAGCATTATTTGCTAATAATTTTGGCAATGTTCACTGAAAAACTGAAGTGCACAAGCTCAGATCAACGAGGCCTGCGATCAGTCAGTACCAAAAAGAAACACAAAACCTGTGCTAATTGAAAGAAAACAAGCTGACAAAATTTTTGAATTTTAGTAAGCTTTAGTCCAATCCAATAACTAGCTTTTTCAGGAAAAATAAAATCCTCTCTGGATCAAAATGAAATGCGAACACAGCATGATGGTTAAATGAGCAACTTTTGAGCAATGAAAAGTTTTTCTTAGTGAACTTGTTATTTTTTGTAACATTTTGAAAGTTTCCTTCCTTTCTCATATGTAAACTTTTTGTATTTTTTGGTATTTGTTAGCTTTTTTTTTTATTTAGCATCTTTTAATTACCGAACCGGACGCCGTGTGTCAGCACTGTGTGCTCTTGCAGTAGTTCATGCATGGCTGTGTGATTTTAAGGCTCTGATGGGCTGACATGCAGAAGAGGGGTCAGAACCCTCTGTCACGCCATTTGCCTCGTATACTCAACTAATTAGCAGATTAAACGCCATCGATAACGCTCAGTCCATTAATTACTGCCCGCTGTTGTGGAGCTGTATGCAGCGATGGGGTGGGAGTGTGAATTGATCATGAAGATAGATTCAGTTTAATTGAGATAGAAGCACGATGCGTTTCTCAAAGGCCTTTGTAATGATCAGAGATTGTTGGGCTTATTAGCTGTAGCTTGTGAGTAAATTGGGGATTTTTTTGCATTTATTTTTTGGGGAATGAAGATGGGAATAGAGGCTGAATAGGACAATGTGTCCCACCGCACCTCATGCCTGATGTCTTAAGCCTCGTTCAGACTGTCAGCCCAAATCCGATTTTTGTGTAAATCCGATTGAAATCCGATCATATTTAGATAGTCTGAACGGCAATGAACTACATGAAATCCGATTTGTGCAAATCTGTTTCGAGCTACATTCATATGTGGTTTGAAATCCGATTCAAATCGCATTTCTGGAAATCTGTTTCAGTCTGATCGGTCAGATCGGATTTAGCGTAGCTTTTTCACGTCCTCACACCACATAAAACATAAACACGTCAAGACGTTTTTGCAGAAAACATGCTAAACATCTTTGCAGAAACAAGCTTGCGAAGTGCAAACGAAGTGCAAGTCAAGCAGATAAAAACACAATGTACTGCTAGAATACGTACTTCTTTGTGTTTTGAAAGTAGTGGAGACGGCAACAGAATAAAGATGCACACTGGATATGAACAGGTGCGATACGCTGTGTGGACAGTCAGTTATTCAAATCAGATTCCATCCGGATATGCACAAAATCGGATTTGGGCTCAGACTTCTGAGGCTTTAGAGACTTGACTCTATTGTTTTAGGTAAGCAACATCCCAGAACACCCTAGCAACCACATAGTAACGCATTAAAACACCTCAGAAAACCTTTGCAACCACCCAAAGCATTGTAGCATCATTAGCGAATTTTGCATATTTCCTTTTTTTTTTTTAACTCCTAAAAAAAATCAATTACATAAAAAGTCACAATTACCTTTTTATTTAATTCCAGAAATACAAGATTTAAACAGAATTCTGAGATATTCAATTATTTTTTTTCTCAGAATTCAATTTGTTTTTTTTACATCTTACAATTATGAGTTTACATCTTGCATTTCTGAGTTTACGACTTTTCTGCACAGAATTGTGAGTTTATATCTTGTCGCAATTCTGACTTTTTTCTCTGTTTAATTGAATTTGTATCTAGTTTTTATCTCCGATTTGCAATGTACAAATTCAGAAGACTGACTTTTTTCCCTCACAATTCCAAGTTTATACCTCGCAAGTCAGAACTGTGAGGAAAAAAGTCGTTGTTACCTTTTTTTACATTTTTTCATCCCATAGCAGAAACAAGCTTCCATAATAACCAAATGTGTTTTCATAAATCTTTAAATATGAATTACAAGAACTTTGGAAAATTAAGTTTTTAATATACACTACAGTACAAAAAAATAATAATAATGCTTTTATTCTGTAAGGATGCATCAAATTGATCAAAAGTGACAGAAAAGTACACACATTCAAATATTACACAGTTAGTTATTTTAAATTGTAAAAGGATTTCACTGATCAGATAAATGCAGGTGGTCAGCAGGAGAGACTTCTTTCAAAACATGAACAATTCTTACTGACCACAATCTTTAATTTAATAAAAAACAGATTTTTCACAAGCATCCTTGTGTTACCGTGCTGCATGTTCATAAAATCATGGTAATTCCACGGTACTCTTTTTTGGACTAAATCAGACCAGGTGTTCCAGTCTCTCCCATACTGAAGGTTGAGTGAATGTTTCCAGTGTGTGTGTGTGTGTGTGTGTCTGTGTGTGTGTGTGTTTTGTAGGGAGTGTGTGGTGAGTCGTCTGCTAAATGCATTTACTGGAACGATGAGAAATGTGTGTGAAAACATTCACATCTGTCTGCGAGAGTCTCGATTTAGTGTCGTCCCTCACGTACACTCAGGGAAACTCGAGCGCACGCTCTACTGCTTCTCTAACACACACACACACACACCATCAAACAGACGTTAAACAACATTCTTACAGTCAAAACACCCTCTGCGACAAACACACACACAGCACACTCATCTGTGTTTTCAAGGCCTTGATTCCGTTTCAAAGCACCAGTGATGGATCCAGAGATTCGTCTCTCTGTAAGCCAGAAGCCAGTCTTGTCAGCCGGTGTCTCATCTCACACACATCTGCTCCAGCGTGGCTCAGTGATCGCTCATCACGACGTCATCCAGCAGCAGTTAGACAGATAAAACACATATCACACACACAACGTCTGTGCGTGTTTGTCATGGCAAGCATTACAGCGTAGACGAGGTATTTGTGTGTGTGTGTGTCATTTCAGGGTGACCTTCTGTCTTAAAGAGCTCTATTATGATGAAATGTGAGGATAAGTTTTAGCTTTCATAATGTGACGTGTTGTGGACAGAAACTGCGTATTTGAAAAGAAAATATTGCAACAATTGGACTTAATATGTAAGTGTGATTGCTGATGTCACTAAAAGTTGCTTCAGACGTGGAGGAAGTTTCATTTTGATGAAACATGATGAAGTCCAAAAATTTTCTTTAGAATAACATTAACCGATGAATCATTCAGAATGCGTAACAAGTAAATGAAGTCAAATCAGTCAGCACAGCACAGGTTAAACAGGTATCTGTACTTTACTTGAGTCTTTATACTTCTGTCAACTTTCACTTTTACTCCACTACATTTCCTAATTAAAATGTATACTTTTACTCCGATACATTTCCCCGAAGCATATTCGTTACTTACTACAAAATAAAGGCTGCATCCGAAAACTGAAAAAATGCTGCCTGCAAAGTCATTGCCTCGTAACGCAGCAAGTCAGCTGCCTAAGTTTTCGGATGCAGCCAAAGTCGGAAGAAGCAGGTTTGACGAATCAGTGGTCTGGCGTTTGCAAGTTAGACTCCTAAAAAACACCTGTGCTCATGTGCAAACAAGTGCTCGCACAGCCGCGGATGATTTCGCGTTATCTTCCACTCAAGTCGAGGCTGGAGTGTGCTGTGCAGTAGGCTACAGTATATCGTCTGCGATAATACTGTAAGCGTTGTTGTAAAGATGTGCGATCTGACATTGAGTATATCACCAAATCACACACAGAGAGTGTACGCGCGTGGTTTACTAGTCTATTAACATTCAGAATCCAAGTCATTCTAAATTGTAGATGGCAGAAATGCTTCTGTATGTATGTTTTTATGTTTATATAATTTAATATAGTTAATCTGTATCACACGTAGAGTGCCGTTTTTAATCCAGATATCAGCATGATAATAAATGTAATAATAATAATAAAGACTTACAATTTAGACACAATATTGCCAAGGCATTGCTCAAGTTTGCCAACAAAAAAGCACTGTTTTGCTTCTCTGAACTAAGGACGGTGTTTACTTATTGAATGAATCAGCTTTTTGAACAAATTGGTTGAATGAATGATTCAGTGATTCACTCATTAACGGTCAAATGCTTTGTTCCTGATTGAATCAGTTGAATCTCAATGACTCACTCATTAACAGTCACTTGCTGCCACCTACTGGCGGTTTTAACTTTTACTCTTTTTCATATTTTAAATAATTTCAAATATCAGTATTCAGTGTTTTATGTGTAAAACAAAGCATTATTTATGCATTTGTAACTGCAGGTTAAATGCACCCATGTCCTTTCTAAGATGCATTAAACTGTATAAATACGTCTAAATGCTATTTCAGATGCAGATTCCAGAAATGTTTTCTTATGTTGGAAGGAAAGAAAGTACCGGATGAAGTGCTTCTTATTCTTACCCAAAGATACAAAATAAAGAAAGAGTTAAAACTGAACACAAGCTACTCAAACCGTGTATAAACATTTTTTTTTTAATGTATTTATGTGCTCCTTTTCCTTTTTGCATTTACTAGTACTTATACTATTAATACTTAAGTACGTTTAATTTAAAAAAAAAAATACTTTTCATACTTAAGTACGATTTATATCACATACTTTAAGACTTTTACTCAAGTAATATTCTAAATGGTGACTTCAACTTCTACTAAAGTAATTTTCTGGTAAGGTATCTGCTTAAAGTATGGCTTTCAGGTACTTTATACACCGCTGGTTTTTAAATAAGTAATTGTCATATTTTCCGTCCAGTTTGTTTTTGCTTTACAGTAATGAGTGATTGTTTTCCATAATAATTTGTTTTCATTATGGCATTTTTTTCATGCCAGTTTATCATTTCTGTGCATGCATGTATGGTTCAAATGAATTGCTTTGCAGCTGCTTTAAATCACTGTAAATATGTAAGTTTATGTAAATTGCAAAAAAAAAAAAAACTGAAATTAAGTTCAGTTTATTTTAAAGATGAAGTTTTCAAAATACTAAGACTAAAACTGAATCAAATTTAATGAAAACTAACTAAATATTTTAAAAATAAAAACAAAAAAAAGTTATTAATTTAGCTTGAATATGGCCTAGACATGTTCTGGACAGGTTTAATGATTCACTCACATGCTCCGTCTGAAACAAAAGAACACTTCATTCATTAGGAGTGTTTTGATGTATTGTGTTTCTGTAGCAAGGAGTACCTGATTTCACCAGCCTGTCTGGGTTAAACGCCTCACATGTAATCATATCATTCTTCCTTTCAGGAATGAAGCGCACTGTGTGGGTGAGAGACACGTGTGTGTGTGTGTGTGTGTGTGTGTGTGTGTGTGTGTGTGTGTGATGATTATATGTTGATGGGTCAGTGGTCAGAAATGCTGTCGTGTCCCGGGGGTCTCAGTGACTCATGGATGTTTGGGGATCAAAGCGCTGCCGTTGTCTTTGTTACGAACACAAAGCACTGGTTTTCTGCTTTCTCCTCGTGTTGCTTCATCTGGTGTCATGTTTCACTGGCTGCTGGGCCGAATGCCAAACAATGACAGTTATGAACATTACCGTAGTACTTACATACAGAAAGATATGCGCTGTTTCTCTCTGTCTTTAATCTTTTATTCTTTCATTGTCATGTTTGCTCACACACACACACACACACACACACACACAGAGTCACTCACTTGTTGCTCATCTTGTTAAGCTATTCTAGGTAATCGGTCACAGAATCGACCTCCTGCTGCTCTACAGAATTACAGCGTCCTGAAAGTATGGAAACCATTTCTGCCGTGGAATAAAAAAGGTCATTCAGCCTGTTTTTTCTTACAATTTCATGTTTACACCTCACAATTTATTTTTTCACAAATCGGTTGTGTTCATTATCTCACAGTTCTGTTTATATATCTTGCAATCCTGACTTTTTTTTTTCTCAGAAGTTGTTCTGAACAATTTTGTCACGCAAAAAAAAAAAATTATCTCATTTTTTATCTCACTTTTTTTTTTTTTTTTTGCAGTTGCATGAGTTTTTTCTCTGATTTCTGATAAAAAAAATCAGAATTGTGACACTTTTTCTTGCAATCCTGAGTTTGTATCTCACAATTGAGGCTTTTTTCTCTGAATTCTGAGATTGTAACAGTTTTTTTTGTTCAATGAAAAATTGAATCTTTTTATCTCACAAAACATAAAAGAACACTTTTCTTCTCAGAATTGCGAGTTCACAAATCTGCATTTATATCTTGCTAGTTTGTTTCGAAGTGTGCGCTTTTTGTCTCTGAATCCTGAGTTTATATGTCGCCATTCAGTTTCTTTTTTTTTAATTTCTTTCTTTTTATTTCTTTCTTTTTACACAATGAAATGAAATGAAAAATAAAAAAAAGTAATTGTGACTTTTAACCTCAGAATTGCAAGTGTATTATGCATTTATTCATTTACAAAATTATGCATTTATACCCTTTTTATGTTTTTTTTTCATCCTGTGGCAGAATCAAGCTTCCATATAAAAGAGTCTTAAACACTTAAGTCATAGTCATTTATTTCTGAATGTCATTTTATCAAATCGAGTCATTTATTGTACAGAAAGATTCACAAACACACTTTACTATCAAAACAATTCACAAAAAAGTTTGCTGGGTTTAAATGCTAAAACAGTAGATGTGTTGAGGATGAAGATGTTTGTTTGTGGTTAGTGGATCATGTTATAATGATTTTCTCCACCTGTGGTCGCTCTGCAACTTTATACATCCACTAAAAATCACTAAAACACCAGCTGATTCAAAGATACTGTGAAAAAAATGACATTAAAACACTTTTAAGTGTGATTTAAGAGTTCAAATATATTTGAACGCTTCATGTTTTATTAACTGAAGATCTCGTCATGCTCTGTTAAACTGCATCACAGTCAGGTACTGTCTGCCAGCGCAGCGCTGGGATGTTTTCCTCATTACGTTTAACTCTGTCTGTGTGTGTGTGTGTGTGTGTGTGTGTGTGTGTGTGTGTGTGTGTGCGCGTTTGTGTTTGTAACAATTCAAATGCCTCAGTTTGCTTTTTCTAGTTTGTTCAGCAGCAGTGAAGATAAAATCCTAAAATAAACCGATTTTTATCACTCTATATTAAGGTCAAGGGTAAATGCCATAGTTTTTTCTTCTTCTTCTTTTCTTTTTTTTTTTCTCTAACCAGCTGTGTTTCAGGAATATCTGTTTGTGATTACTGATTGCATGAGATTTCTTTACTATTTTTAACACATATGCATTACCTTCAAGATTGTTTTTAAAGAAAGAAATACTTTTGTTTATCAGAGATCCTGAAAAATGAAATGAAGGTTTCCATAAAAATATTGGGCAGCCCAACTGTTTTCAACATTGATAATAATCAGAAATGTTTCTTGAGCAGCAAATCAGTATATTACAATGATTTCTGAAGATCATGTGACACTGAAGACTGGAGAAATGATGCTGAAAATACAGCTGCGCATCACAGAAATAAATTACATTTTAACAGATATTCACATAGTAAACAGCTATTTGAAATTGTTAAAATATTTCACAATTTTTCTGATCAAATGCATCCTTGGTGAGACGTCTTTCAAAAAAAACTTACCAACCCCAAACTTTTGAGAGCAAATGTATTACTTGTTTCCAGTAAAAATATTTGGTTTCACTTTATTTTGATGGTCCCTTTAACACATTCTATTGACTATAAGTAATGTTGCACCTACATTTCTACTGACTCTCATTAGAGTGTTAGTAGTGTATTAGTTGACTGGTAGGGTTAGGGTTAGATTAAGTTGATACGTTCTTGCAAAGTTACTTATAGTCATTAGAATATCTGTTGGGAGACCAACACAATAAGGAGTTAGTAGATATGAAGCAGACAGTCTACTAATACTCTTATGAGAGTTTGTTGACATGTAGTTGCAACATTAATTAGTGTCACCAGAATGTTCAAAAGGGACCATCAAAATAAAGTGTTACCAAATATTTTACTCATATTTGCAGTTAGTGATTAAATCAAACCTCTGACATTAAGTGTTAAACATACTTATGATGAGTTAAGTTAAAATGATGACCTTGACGATATTTTCTCTGAAATGATAAATCTTTTTTTTTTTTTTTTTTTTTTGCAGTGTAATTGTTTTCTAAATCTGGTGAATTATCAGCCAGGATAGTGATTTTTCTATCCAGCAGTGGTTTATTGTCAGTTCTGTTGTTAGTCGTCGTCATGTGAAAGAGCAGAGGGTGTTGGACTGACAGGAACAGAGGTCGTCTGGGAGGGGAATTCTCACAGTTTGCTGTTCTGTCTGTCTGGGATGCTGCTTGAGTCCTGACTCATCCTCCTCCAGCAGTGGGAACGTCAGCAGGTGTTTGGAGGATCTCTCCATACATGCATAGCTCTCCGCTTCCCTCACTGCCTCATTCCCTCCCCCGCAGCACAGAGAAATCTCTTTAATATCTCAGTTGTTTCTCCTAGATGGCATTGAGATGACCTGGAAAGCAAATGGACGCATTTTCTGAAATGTCCTGCTTCTTTCTCCGCCGTCTATATAGGCTTTCACACATGCAAACACCACCTCCTCTAGCTGCTGAACTCCCGGCATGCAGTGACTCAGGGTTTAATAATTATATTCATCATGACTAGAGTCTTTATCCACAGAACGAAATACGCCAGGAAAGTCCCTGTTTTTATCTCTTCACTTCAACCACAGGCAAAAAAGTAGTTGTGAGAAAAATCTGTGGGGAAAATGTTTTTGTTGAGAAATAATAACAAACTACTGTAATAAATACATAATTTTCTCTTTACTGTAATGTGCCCAAAAAGTGGTTTGATTAGTAAAAATTAATCAAATTCACTTTAACTCTTTTAAACTTTTTTCACTCAAAAATTGTTAGTAAATTTCATAATTAATTACAAAGAAATGACAAGTAACACATTCAATTAAGTATATACTCTTTGTTTTATTTATTATAACCCCAGCCATTATCAAAGTGCAGTATAGTGACAACTGCAACCGTAGATGAAAGCACGAAACGTTTAGTATGTTATGTACAATTTAAAACTCATTTATTCTTTCAGATTGTCTCTTTCTGTGTTTTGAGGCCTCCGCTGATGGACATCCAGGGGTTCAGCCGGTGGAGCGAGGAGTGCTTTTCTCAGGGATGAGGATATGTGCCTCCAGGATGCGGCACGATGTGTTGCCGTGGGAACACAGCAGGAGACCTGTGTGTAGGACAGCTGTGCGTCCCAGACATCAAATACAATAAATAAATAACAGATAGACAGCCCTCCTACTCACCCCTCACAGTTCTGCTAGACATCAAGACACTATATTTAAATAGCAGAACCCTGGACTTTAGGTTCCATGAAGAATCATTTCAGGTTCTTTAGGTTGATATGGTTCTAAATTGAACAATTAAGAATGTTTAGAAACTGCTTCTTTTATTTTGTCTTTTAGAGTTCTAAAACGCAGCCCAAAACTCACTGCGTCAAACTCTCCCGGAGGAAATCCAAGACGCACATCCCATGATTTAAGAGTTCAGGTACAGATGACACTTCTAAACTTCTAAATCAGTTTTTTACAGTAGCAGAAATACACAGCTGCTTTATACATCACTCTTCAAAATAAAGGTTCTTCTGATGTCCTTTTTGAAACATTTTAGACTGAACAAAGAACCCTCTTCTGGGGCCAGATTCACAAAATTCTTTCAGCATAACACGTAATATATATATATATATATACTACTGCAAGGTATGTCCACGCCAGTGATCTTTAATGTAAATGGTGATAAATGTAATCTTAAATGTAATCAATGTTTCATTTTCTGCAACACGTTGTTTTTATTCACTCATCAGTTTGGCCTGTTTAGCTTTTCATAATGTGTCACTTCGGACTAGTGGAAAGAAAACATCCAAAATACATTTTTAAGTGTTTATTTTATTGCTGTTTGTTTTAGATTTCAATTAAAATGCATGTCTTGAAAGGCAGTTTTGTTGCTCTGTATATTATGAAGGTTTTACTTGGGGGTTGTTTTGATTTTTTTACAACGTTTTATTCTTAAAATCATGGTAAAAGTGTGTTGTTTCTGTGTGTTGATAGTATTTTCTGATTTATGGAGTGATAAAAAGAGAAATCCAAAATCCCTTCTGTAAAAACCTTTAACATTAAAACGAAAAAAGAATTTTGAACCTGATTTATCCAGTGATCGGATTTTGTTCTGGAAGTGTGTGCATAATAGTGCATGTATAATGCTTCATTTGCATATTGCATATTTAAATAACTTGTAATACAAAAATGCAATTCTTTATGTAATCAATCAGCTGTCTAAGTATGGTGATATCTTTTAGCTGATTGAGAAAGTAAGATTTTTTTCAAGAATTGGATATTTTAACAAACTGTATGAAACTTCTTTCTCAAGAAGATGTTCACAAACCCGACCCCTGAGCTAATTCTAATTAACTAATTCCAGTTCTTGATGCCATATGACAGGTTCTTCAGACCTTGAGCATTGTATTGGTTCAAGGTCTGGAATCATGGAACTTAAAATGTTCCCAAATGTAACCCACTCTTGCCATAGCATTATATAACAAACATCGCGCCAAACTGCATCTGCAAAAACCGTTGACACTGCAACTCAAAGCTTTTTTGGAACCTTTGGTTTTTGTCTTCCAAAATTCGAAATTCAAACTGAAATCCCTTGATGGTTTCAGCATTATCAAGCAGGCATTCTACAGCACTGATGTGTGTGGAAGCGTGTCTGCGTGCCGTCCTGAAATCTGACTCCGGGTCAGGAGGGACAGCATCTGCTCGCGAAACGCCGACACCACCTAAAGCACTCCGCCCACCGCTCCCAAACCTCCCGTCCAAACGGTCGAGCGGAGAGCCAGGACACAGGTGTGGGTGTGTTTGGCATGTGCTGGAGGCGTGGTGCAGGTGCACATGTGCCAATTTGGGGCCGTCTAAGCTGGAGGTGGACGCAGGTGTGTGGCGAGCAAATAATAGGGGCTTGAGGGGATGCAGGGGGCGTTTTGTGTCATGTGAGTTCTTTAGACAAAATGAAACGTCCTGATCAGGTGCGTGATGGGCAGGAGGCTTGTGCTATATCATGACCCACTTAGACGTGTAATGCAATGCCTTCATTAAGAGCAGGTGAGACGGTAATGAGGCCTGCAATTATGTCGACACCCGGCATGCAAAACACACAATGATGATTTCATTCAGACGGTTTGTATAAGGAAAATATCTTGGTGTTATTTTTGATGTCATGCAGTTAATTGTTGGTAAACACTCTTGTATTGTCTCTCATGCAGAATCAACAGATTAAAATGTCACGAAAGGTAACGTGCAAAACGCGTAAAGAAGTCTACGATTTGAAGCAGGTAATGCCTGATGATGCATTGTTTTCACTTTTAAAATAATGCATGTGCCATTTCATTTTCACTTTAACTGCATGTGTGTTGCTAAAAGTGTTCCACTTAAAAATATATAAATGTCATTGCATTAGAATATCAACAAAGCGGAGTAGATATATCTGAAAAGTAGATATTTTTGGAGCCATTTGGTTTGATATTTTGTTTTATAAAGCAATGTTTTTATGTATTTATGGCTTTTATGTGTTTCCACTGAATGAAAAACACATAATTAAGTCTAACATTGAAGCAGGTGCAATCATTAAATCATAATCATTCATAGCTTGATGAGGCATCTTGTTTTACTAAGGGAAAATATGAGAAGTATTTGTCAATATGCATCAAATATATTTCATTTTCACTTTAATTGCATGTCAGATGCTAAAAGTTAATATATTTAGCTTCTAAAATTATTTGAGTTACACTTAAAAATATATAGATGTCTTTGCACTTTGCATTGTGATTTCTTTAAACATAATTCTGATTGGATCCTGAATTCTTTTACACCCAACAAGTGTGAGTGTGTTGTCAGTAAATACACTGTATTTTATTTTCTGTTTATCTTGAAGAATCAACAGGTTGAAATGATCTGTAAGTGACATGAAAACAAAAATCAAATATGCCATTGTTTTTACTTTATTTTCATGTCAGATGCTAAAAGACTAAATATTTAGCCCTTACAGTTATTTGGACACTTGAGTTATGCTTAACAACAAATAAATCATACAAAGTGGGGAAAACAAAAAACACACTAGGTGTTTTCTCTGATTATTTTGTTGCATTGACATTTATTGTGGCTTAAATGTCTTTTTATATAATATGTGATATTCTTACCCATAATTCTGAAAATTAAATGAATAAATTAGACCAAGTGGTCACAACTTGCCAGTTTATTGTCAGTAAGCACACTGTATTTTGTTATCTGTGTGTCTTGGAGAATCAACAGGTTGAAATGATCTCTGATGCATAATGTAACATGAAAAACATCAAATATGATACTTGATTTCCACTTTTTCTAAAAATATTTAACCCCTAAAATTATTTGGCACTGGAATTACACTTAAAAGTATAGATATTTTTTCAGAATTTTTTTTTTTTTAATTTTTTTAATGCAATGCCATTTATGATGGCTTAAATCTGATTGGATACTGAATTTTTTACACCAGACATGATCAGAATGTGCAAGTTTATTGTCAGTAAATACTGTATTTTATTTTCTATTTGTCTTGCGGAATCAGCGGATGAGACAGAAACGAAAGGCACCATGTAAATTTTGATGATCTGCAGCGCCTCTATGGCGTTTGAGACACAGGAGTAATTGTATCCTCTGTTGAGACGGATTTGCATGCTTTAACTTATGCAGCGTGACTCGCCTCGCTCTCGTACACAAACTCTGACACACACACACACACACACACACACATCGACTGTTAAACGCTGCTGCGTTCTCACCTACTCACTCTCAACCCCCCCTCTGTTCCACTCGCACGCTCTTAACAATTGAAACAGACCACATCTATTTCCTCCTTTTCAAGCAAATGTGGACAGGTGGAGGTTTGATAGAGCGGCCAGAACGCCAGATAACCTGTGCAGAAAAAAGACCAAGCATTAAATTCGCTAGAACATGTGACCTAAACGGCCCAATGGTGCTTGGATGCTTTTTTTTCCCCAATTGTGAGGAACGGTTAAACTTGTTGTCTGAGTAAGGGAGAAGCTTTCTGTGGGCCGCCACAACCACAAACCAAGTCTGCGACCGGTCACGGCTCTCTAGGCACTAGAAAACAGTGAGATAAAGATAGACAAGAGGGACTCGAGAGCGAGAGGGGGAGGGAGAATACGTGTTGATGTCAGCGTGTGAATCAGCCAAATCGCCGAAAAAAACCACAGCGCCGCGTTTGCACTCCGGCTCTTTTGCACAAGGGTAAGCATCAGTCAACCACAGGCTGACCGCCGATCGCAATCTGCCGTGTCTGTGAACCATGCACAGAATCCAAGGACAGAACCGCCTCGCTGGACCGGCGCAGGGCGACCATGGGTTTCAGGGTGTGTTTTTGGGGTCCGGTTTAGGGGTTGGAACGTGGAGGGCATTTGAGCCGAAGCCTCTGGCATGTCGTCATGAGCGTATTTTTTGCTCTTTGCAGGGCCGAGCCGGGAGCCCTTCAAAATTCGGGAGCAGATCAAGTTGGAAGAGCTGGATTCGGACGAAGGCGGGGAGAAGCAGCCGCCGCCGCCGCTCGCCATGGCCTCCAACAGCATCTTCGAAAGCTTTCCGTCCCACCAGTCGTGCTTCTCCAGGGGTGAGTATCCGAGGCGATTGTCTGCGATTTCGTGCAACCCAACTCTCATCTCCATCCAGCGCACATCGATGTG
Source organism: Acrossocheilus fasciatus (assembly GCA_036784905.1). NCBI lineage: Eukaryota > Metazoa > Chordata > Actinopteri > Cypriniformes > Cyprinidae > Acrossocheilus > Acrossocheilus fasciatus. Next base: position 2,021,867 of record CM071938.1, on the reverse strand, counting down.
GTGTTTGAGCAAAGTGACGACACCGAGGTGCTGGTTTGCAGTGTCAGTGGAGTACTGAAATCTTGTGGCTGAATCTGAAAACCACAGGACTGTGGGTTAGTGAGTACTTCACTGGTTAACCTCATTCAACCAGCCGATGCATGGTGGACTCCGACATGCCGTTTTGGACGTTACCTTATTGACAAAGCTGCTTTTCAGTTCTTGAATTGTGCCAAAATTGAGATTTTATAGTTTGTTGCACAGTGCTGCACAGTGTAATGAACCTGTTGCTTAACTTGCAAAATAGGTTTTAATGGTCTTTTTGGATGTTTCCTTGGATGAAAAAAAAGCTAGAGAAAGGAAACTGCATGAATTTTATCACATGCAGCGTGAGTTTGAAAACTTTTTTCGGTTCTTGCATTGTGCAGAGTCTTAGAGTTTTAGAGTTAGATTGTTTGTTAGTTTTTTTACACGAGTCCCGTACTTTGAAACTAACCTGCTGCTACACTCCAGAATAAGGCTGTAATAATTTTGGAGGTTGCATTGAATGGGACATTTTGGACATGTTCTTATTGAAAAAGCTAGAGAAAGGAAACTGCGTGAGTTTTATCAGTGTGAGTTTGAAATCTTTTTCAGTTCTTGCACCTTGTGTTTTAGAGTTAGTTTGTTGGTTTTTAATGGGACTCTTGCACAGTGAAACTAACCTGTTCAGAATCACTTTAATAGTTTAAGAGGTCGTATTGAATGTCTTTTTGGATATTTACTTATTAAAAAGGCTAGAGAAGGGAAACCGCATGAGGGTTTTTTTGAATGCATTATGAGTTTGAAAACTTTTTTTGGTTGTTGCATTGTGCCAAACTTTGAGTCGTCTTTGAGTTTTTTTTTTTTGTATGGCAAGTCGTTCAGTGTGAAACTAACAGCTGTGCTGCTGCTAAATTTCAAGAGGTCAAATTAAATGATGAAACCTAAACTAAAATAATAAAATAATTAGTATTAACAAATTTAGAGCTTCTTCTGACGTTCTTCTGACGTCTGGACATTCTACATGCTCCTGTAATAAATAACTCAAGGCATTATTTTTATTTTACATTAAAGAAATTGTGTAATAAAAAATAATTTGTGTTAACAAATTTAGAGCTTCTCCATTCTATGGTAAAGAAGTCAACTCTTGACCTAAATCTCGGTTCTGTTTTTTTTCTTTTTTGTTTTATTATTATTATTATTTTTATGACACCGATACGGCTTCATTTTTATGCATCAGTGACACGTCCTTACAGCTCTGGACTTTCCCTCCTCATTAAAGCCTGTGTAGTTTCTCAAGTGCCGTTTTTGATGCCTGCGGGTGTGTGAGTTCACAGCTGAGGCCCAAAGATGATGCTTTGGTTTCTTTCTCATGCTGAAATGACTGTGAGTGAAGGGTGAATGGAAATCACCCTGTAATGGTTAAACTGACTCATTTATCAGCTCTGAGTGGATCATCACACATACATTCTGCTGAGGTAATTGGCTCTTTATAAGTCACTTCTAACTGTTTAAATGTGCATTTTAAATGCTCATTGTTATTGTGGATCATGTCGTGGGATCGTTTCTAATGGTGATGTTAATGAGGTTATGAGGTCTGGTTGCTTTTTTTCTCAGTTGCTTCCTGAGAAAGTCTCATTTCAGTTTCCTGACTGTCTCTTTCTCATGCACACATACATCTACATGCATGCGAGAGCTTTCAGTTAACACAGGAAGTTTATCAGTCGCACCCGACGCATGTTTGTTCTTGAGCACATGTGAACAGCCTCGATGTAACATCTCGAAGACGAGGCGAAGACCACATGAAACTAACTAAACAACCTTTATTCTATTAATGATGCAGGCTTGCTGAACTGAAGGTGTCTGTTTGTGCAGCTCAGCGTGTAATTTGTTGTAAAATGTGATGCCAGTAGTTTTAAAGGAATATTTCACCCAAAAATGAAAATTGGCAGAAAATGTACTTACCCTCAGGCCATCCAAGATGTAGATGAGTTTGTTCCTAATGGTAACTAGTGTCTCAGCAATGGATGCTCTGCAGTGAATGGGTGCCGTCAGAATGAGAGTCCAAACAGCTGATAAAAGCAGCACTCCAGTCCATCAGCTAACATCTTGAGAAGACAAAAGCTGAAATAAATCCATCATTAAAACGTTTTTTAACTAAAATATGAGTCCATAATCCATAATAACGCTTCCTCCAGTGAAAAAGTGGTCTGGTCTGAATCAGGAGAGAAATCTGCACAGATCAAGCGCCGTTTACAAGCCAAAACAGCTCTAAACAAATTTGTGGGTGGATTTTGATGTGAGAGACAACAAGAGATGGACTTTTTTCACTGGAGGAAGCGTTATTATGGATTATGGACTCCGTTTTTAGTTAAAAACATCTTAATGATGGATTTGTTTCTTACAAAAAGTTTTTGTTTCACTTCAGTTGATGAACTGGAGTGGTGTGGATTATTGTGATGTTTTTATCAGCTATTTGGACTCTCATTCTGACGGCACCCATTCACTGCAGAGCATCCATTGGTGAGCAAGTGATGCAATGCTACATTTCACCAAATCTGTTCTGATGAAGAAACATATGAACTGTTTTCACTCTGTTTTAACAATGAAATGTATTTCCTATTTTTATTTAGAACTTGTTTGGAATGCAGCAAGTTGAGCTGTTGCTTGGCAACTATACATTTAAACTCTGCTTTTACCCCTTAGTAACAAGTTCTTTCTCATCGTGACTTATTTTGAACACATCCTATCACTGGCAGTCAACTTTACATCAATGTAAAGCAAAAATCACATTTCTTCTGATGCGCGGTACATACCCTGCCCCACACGTAATTTTCCCTGATTATCTGAACTGGACAGTCACATTGTTAGCATGTCTTTGTGCACGTGTCGTGTTTGCTGATGTACATTTGCATATAAATTTATATATCAAATGAGAATGTTTGTTGCATACAGCTCATTTGCATTTACCTTTATCAAGGAAAAACTATGCATATGCAAAGCTGAAGTGCATGCCAGCATATGGATATAAGCATGCACATGCAGTCACATATGCAGGCTTTTTGACCTTTCTCATCTTTCTCATCAAGCAGTCACATTTCTCTTCTTTACTATCGGCACACAAACTGACAGACGTGTGTGAGGATTTACCCCGTATCTCTCTGTGGTATCGGTTTATCAGATGGTTTGTGTGTAAATCTAATACACACACACCCTCTCTTTTGGAATTGCTATTCATGCACATTCTCACGGTTCCTTTAAGTTTTTTCTTTAAAATGGCTCAGAAAGGTGTTTTTTTTTTAATAAATAATAAGGGAAGTTGGCTTGACGTCATCATTAGCAGTGTTGGGGAAGCTGCTTTGAAACTGCAACTTGTCAAGCTACAAGATACTCGATTTAAAGTTAAAGCATCCAATGACCTGTTTAATAAACAATAATTATACATTTTTTATATTATTACAAGCTACTAACAAAATTTAAGCTTTATTTATGTATAGTATATTTTTATTTAATTTTGTTTTATTTATTTTCTTATTTTAACTAGTTGATTAAAATTAACTATTTAAAAAAAATCAGACTTCTAATGAAAAAAATGAAGATAGTTTAGAAGATTTTGTTTAAGGATTGTCTTATTTTGGCCCCTTATAAAAGAATGTGTAAAAAATATTTGTTATACCATCTCTTGAAAGTACTTTTATTTTGTACTTTTAGTTATTTATGACAAAAAGAAAATGGTGTAGAAATTACTTTTTTATTTTTTTCACTCAGAAAGTGACAGTAAATGTTACAAATACCTAAAAAGTACACAAAATGGCAAATAACAAATTGGAATAAACATTAAAAAAAATAAAAATAAAAATACTGAAATAGATTTTTTTTCTTTCTTTATTTCGTTTTTAAATTTAATCCAATAATATTTATTTCATTTACTTTTTTTTTTTTTTTTTTTTTAACAGGTCAACAGAAAAAAAAAAGTTATTGCAATTTGATTGAAGTTTGTCTTTGTTTGGTAGACAATGCATGTTTTAACTTTATTGGAGTAGACGTCATATATCGATGTGCATTGGTGCGTGACTTAGGAAACTGATAGTAGAATACTATAGTAGGCCGTGGCACGTCTGTGTGAAGGGTGATGAGGAACTGTTTGAACGTATAAAACTGCATGTTTCTTCACTTCTTTATCTTCAAATCAAGCCACTTTCACCTCACTTTCACCCTTATTGCCTGTTTCCTTCTCCAGATCGCTCTCCATGCCGTCTGGCACGCTGGGCACCGTTTCTTTCCATATATCTCTTGGGTGCTTAACAGTAGCTGAAAGTTTTACAAGGTTGCTTTTGTCCTGAGTGTGGACAGAGATGGATTTACGGTGGTTCTCGGGGCTGGTCGCGGTCCTGTGGACCTGCAGTCGTTCCAGCGGCCTCCCGCCTGGCCTCCGCTGATTCTGGTTATCTACATCCACAGGCACCTGAGAAGGAAGCCGCTTCGCCTGGTCCATGCAGATTCACAGAGGGACTTGCATTGGGTCATAAATTCCTGCTGCCCGCTCCCGTGTGGCCCTTTGGTCACTGGGGTGAATTTCAAGGGTTTAGCGGAACTAGAAGGTGTGGATGTGAGCGATGGCCGTATCAGAGCTGTGGGAATGTGGTCACCTGCAATAAATTAGCTGCTTTACCACAGCAACCACCACAAAGTAAACTCATGTTTTACCAGAGTACCTCTGCAATAACAGGCGGAAGGGATGAGTGCATCGGCACGGCATCCGATTGGAGAAACACGGACCTTTCCCTGCGCCTTCCCAAAGGCTTTTTATGGGCCTTTTTCCTGTTTGAGGCAGGTGGATGAAATTGTTAACAGAACTTAGTCACTGTTAGACATTTAATGAAATTCTGTCTCTAGAAAATGTTTAAAATTATGAATATAGTAAACAAAATGTTTACTACATTTATTTATTTTATTTATTTATTTATTTATTTATTTATTAGACATATTTCCATATATTTTAATTTGTATTAAATTAAAAATAATTTTATTATTTTGAATTAATTAAATCAAAATATTTTTAAAATACTTAAATATTTTAATAAAAGTTATTATTATGTGCAATATATGCAAATTAGACACTTCATCATTAATTTTTGTGCTAATTTGTCATTTGCATTAATGTTGAAAAACTGAATGAAGTCAACAAAAATATTTTTGTCTGTGTATTTTTCACTTCTTTTAGTATTATTGATACTAGTATAATATGTTTTGTTCTTACTTTAAAGTTTAAGTAATTTTTATTTGTTTTTTTTTTCTTTTTTTATTATTTTTATATTTCTATATTATTTATTCATTTTTATTTAGTTAGTTTTAATTATTTAGTACATCAGCTGTCTTAAAAATAAAAGTTGTGCCTTGGCAACTAGCTTTTTGCTTTTTTCTCGGTGGAGATTCTGACTCTCCATAATATCTGATACGTATTAAGAGCCCTGTTCCGATATGAAATGCTGATGTCTCAATAACGTAGTATCTCGCATGAGGAGTCGTCTCTCATTGGCTTATATTGAGTTTCGTCCCCCGGTGTGTCGCTGTGCTGAAATGGATTTTCTGACCCTGCTCTCTTTACATGGAGCAGCTGCTGGAGAGTTTGGCCCTGGTAATATTGAGCCCAGTGTCTGCTAGACAGGCCGGCCGGCCGGCCACTATTGAGCCCAGTGTCGGACAGAACCACGATGGGAATGTATTGAGTGGCGTCGTCAATGCACAGCTCCAGGAAAGGAGATAAAGATGCTTAAAACCGGTGGAGGGTCTGAGCCGACTGTCCTGTTTGAGATGGGTGTATGAAATGAACACGACCAAGCCACTGGTGGACTTTAGTTCCTGAAAGTCTGTGGGAAATGCTGTTAAAAAATTGTGAATTATTCAAACATAAAAATGTTTCCATTTGTGTTAAAGGTTTTTTTTTTTTTTTTTTAAAACACATTATTGTAGTTCCTACGAGCTGTTTTTGTAGGCATTAAACTCTAAATATCTCTGTTTGCATTGAATTTTCATTGAACCACCCCTATAAATAAGAAAAATACATTATTTGATTTTATTACTATAGAAATATTTCCAGATTTCATTGATTTTCATTTTGTTGATCTATCTATCTGTGTATATATCGTCAATTTACTTTTTCTTAATATTTTGAATTCGATTTAAATTTCATTTCAGTTCAAGTTTTAGGTATTTTATCTAAATGGCTGAGTGTATGTATATAGATTTAGTTTATACTGTACTTATTTAATTTTATAATTAGACTGTAAATTGAGATTTGATGGGTCAGTTTGCCTGTAGTGTCTCTGTGAAGCGAGAGAAATGTTCGTTTCACCGCTGCGTAGGATCATGCTTGCTGTAATATCTTGCAATTTTTAACATTAATTGAAAAAAAAAAAGTCAAGACGTGTATTTCTCCAGGGAGGTTTGTTTTGCTGCGAACACACACCAGTTTCATTTCAATAATTATTTTGAGGGCAGACATTGATTCGCTGACCACATCATATTAAATCAACCGCTGATTGGTCAGCCATCGATCTGCTGGAGCCTCATATCGAATCGCAGCCGTCCTGTTTGTCATAATGAAGATTTCATGATCAGAATCACTTTTGGAGCCCAAACACGTGTCAAATAATACGAGAGGGCCCGATGTTTCATAACACACATGTGAAGGGAAAAGAAAGCAGCGTCCTCGGCCTCGCTGCGTATGTTCAGAAACCACAGAGAGGTTTTGTGAGTGCAGATAAGAGGTCGGGAACTCTGTGTTCTTCGGTTCTCCTTCACTATTGGCCTCCCCTCACCCACTTTTCCTGTCAGTCGACAGCTTCTCGCTACGAGGGAGACGTGCTGTTGAAAATAACCGTATCGCTGAGAGCCCCAGTCTCTGTTTTAGCACCTAAAGCCCTGCGTTTGGTTTGAGAAAGCGGAATAAGGCTCCGTTCAGGGCTCTGACAGGAAGAAGCAGCTTTTGCAAGGTGCGCGTCCCTTTCTCTCCGTCTGTTTGGTGTGCACAGGATATGTGCAAAAGCCTAGTGCAACTCTGAACTGCAAATATCCTCATCGTGTGGCTTTAATATCCAGAGTTCGTGAAGCTGCTTTCAACCTTGTGAAGCTACAAGCTGCTTGTAATTGAAAGTAGTTGAACTACAGTCGAGCTACACTTAACAATGCCATAAGCTGCTAATGTAAAGAAACCTGGTTGTTTATCTATTGAACCTGTTACTTTAAATGAAATGGATATTTTTATTCAGATGGTTCAATTAACATTAACATTAACATTAACAACAAATTCTTAACTTTTTTTTTATTTGCTAATTTAATTAAACCGACTATTTTCATTCCAACGGTTCAATTTAAATATTTAAAAATTAAGAATTTATTTATTTAATTTAACGGAAATTGTTCATTTAATTTAACCGACAATTTTCATTCCAACGGTTCAATTTAAATATTTAAAAATTAAGAATTTATTTATTTAATTTAACGGAAATTGTTCATTTAATTTAACTGACGATTTTCATTCCATAAGGTATATTCAAAAAATATTTATTTATGTACTTACTTACTTTTGAACTTGTTCATTATTTAAACTGACTATTTAAAATGGTTAAAAATAAAATGCATTTAATCTTTTTAAAAAATAAAAAAAAATTATTGAACCTGTTAATTTAATTGAACTCAATGGGTTAAAAATAATTGTATTCATTTTAATTGAACTATTAATTATTTTCATTTAGAGAGATCAAATAAATCAACAGGTTAAAAATAAAATTTATTTATTTATTTTGAACCTTGTAATCTTAATTGAAAAATTAACAGGCTCAAAAATACGATTTATTTAGTTATGAACCAGTTATTTAAAATGAACTTATTATGAAAATATTCATAGAAGATGAAGAACATTTTAGGAGAGCATGTTCAGTTGCATGCAAATGTGCGATGTGAAAAACAGTTTGTAAACACCTGAGTGGCTCTTTCATGCTGCTGAAAAACTGTGGTTAAGTTTGTAGTGACTAAGTTTCGCCACTTTTAGTAGCAACTGTTCATTTCATTAGAAATGTCGTGGGCTTGTTTGTTCCTGAAGTGTCTCTGTTGAGCGTTTGTATGTGTGTGGAATCAATAACAGAAGCCTGTCTGTGGTAACGCAGCGGTGACTGTGGCTACCTGGCTAGCCGCACTTCCGTACCCACATGCAAAATAGCCTAACCAGAGATCTCATTCAGGCAAAGACAGTCATGTAGAAACATGCATGCAGTAAAAACAGAACTACACTAGTCATGGGCTCATCGTCTACTGCCTACAGACCCAGCTAACCGAGAACAGTCTCAGAGCTTTGGCTAACGTTCCTGCGAGATTCTTTCAGGGTTATGACCAAACCTTCTTCCAGTAACATTAAAACGGGGTACCTAGTGGATAGAAACGTTTACAGAAACCCAAAGCCACAGGAATCATAAAACATAAATTCCAGCGATCAAGAATGCAAAGAATGATAAATATATACAGCGTTAAGTCTTGAGTCCTGTTGTTTTGTGCAATATACTTGGAGATATTCTCAGCAGCTATAGTCCAGGGCCCGTGTTCTTAAAGATTCTAAGAGTCCTCTCAGAGAGCTCCTAATTTAGCTTAAAAATGTCTAACTAGTAGTCTTAGCTTTAAAGTGATCCAATCTGAGAGTAACTCTGAGCGAGGAAAAGACAAGAAGTTTTACCTTACTGAGGAGGCGGGGCTGACCCCGTTGCTAGCTATGACACAGTCTTTTGAAGACTGTGATTGGTTGGTTGTCCAAGAAGGAAATAAGAGCGCTTTTAGGGTCTATTATAAGCCTTCACTTTGAAATTACATGCGTAATTTTTCCTGTTTTACCGTACTCTCTCACACGCACAGACACACATTCTGAAAGTGCTATAAATGTTTGTGTGATCACTTTGCTTATAGAAGTTTGTCACAAACCCAAATCATCGCTGCTGCATAGTTGCATTTTTCCAGTTGCCAAATATGTTAATGTAGTTAACTTAGTGATCACTTCCATTTCTGGTGCTATGGCATTTCTGCACGGTGTCGGAGATGTTAGGATGTTTCTAATAAGATCAGTCCCTGCACCATCTAATGTGTAGCGTCGTATTAACTCACTGTCATGCATTGTGTGCAACACATTCCTTCTCCCTCTTCATGTTTCGTCCATTTTCTCCGCTGCTAAAGAAACTCTTAAGCCTCTTAAAAGTCCTCGTGCATACTCCTAACAATTTTGGACCTTAAGACCTCTTTTAAGGGTTAAGATGCTTTCTGAATTACTTTTTTCTTTACTAGGATCTTTTCTTTCAATTTAAGAGGAAACACCCACATTTTTAAGAATTTTCATAGAATTTTGTTACTAGGAGCAGCTCTTAGCACTAAGATTTTTCATGAATACGGGCACAGATCTTTAATGTAGACATTTCTGCCATGTTCACCTCAGCCGTGGATATTTCCAGCATTTTAATGTCCTGAAGTTGTATCAACCACTTGTACATATCCAGGCTATGTGGTGCAAGCCAGTTTTGAGCAAAAAGTTTTTTATTTATTTTTTTTGCAGATGTTAAAGGGGTCATATGATGCTATTTTAAAGATCATTACTTTACGGTGGCCGGGAAGTGCAAAACAACATTACAAAGTGTGAAACACTTTTACGAAGCTCGAGACAAATTTACATTTTAGAAAACAAATTAACAAGACACAAAACACTTTCACCAGTCCCGAAACAGATTTACAATGACAGGTTCTTCACGGAAAGGGAATGTACCACACACCGGAAGTGACGCGGTAAATTCGTGTTGCGGTTGTGTAGTAAATGGCGTAAATAAAGTTTATGGTGACCGAACATGGACTGCGGCCGAGGGATGTTTTGCCCGTTTTGTGGCAAACACATGAGCAGCTTAACACTGTCCGGCTGTCGAGACGTCCCCTGTGTTTCCGTCTGGTCCGCGTCCTTTAGAAACTCCAAACACCGACCACACGTAAAGCAAAACCGCATTAAGCTGCTCATGTGTTTGCCACAAAACGGGCAAAACATCCCTCGGCCGCAGTCCATGTTCGGTCACCATAAACTTTATTTACGCCCATAGCCGCGGGAACATATTTTATCTGGGGGGTGCTGGGGGGCGGGGCTTGATGTGGCAGGGCAGGGCCACGGTGGGGGATTTTTGGCTAAATCCTATAAACAGCCCAAACTCTTACAGATTAACATACAAATGAAGATGTAGCCTATATGCAAACCAATAACCTATATATATTTGTGCTTTTGTGATTTTCGGTGTGTGGTACATTCCCTTTCCATGAAGAATCTGTCATTGTAAATTTGTTTCGGAACTGGTAAAAGTGTTTTTCCCATGTAATTGTGTTTTCTAATAAGTAAAAATTTGCCTCGAGCTTCGTACAAGTGTTTCACACTTTGTAATGTTGTTTTGCACTTCCTGGCCACCGTATTATTTTGTGTATTTGGTGTAACAGAATATGTTGACATGCTTTAATGTTCAAAAAACACATTATTTTTCAAATACTGTACATTATTGTAGGTCCCCTTTGCCCCGCCTCTCTCAAACGTGTTGTTTTCTACAAAGCCCCTCCTTCCGTCAAGTGCAGTCTGCTCTGATTGGCCAGCTGGCACAGTGCATTGTGATTGGCCGAACACCACAAGCGCGCGTCAGAAATGTAACGCTCCTTACCATAATCGCGAGCTTCAGCTTTCAAAGTAAATATAAAGACAGTTAATAATATCGTTAGTTTCACCATCAGTTCAAGCCCGAGAGGGGAACAGAGTCGCGGATGATGCTCGTATGTATTTGCACATAAGCCACGGTTAAGACAGCTGACTCCACTGTGATGTGACCCTGTCTCTCTCTCTCTCTCTCTCTCTCTCTCTCTCTCTCTCTCTCTCTCACACACACACGCACACACACACAATGCGTTACGCGCAAAACTCCACATTTGAACAGTCAATAGCAAATACTTAAACTAATGACAAAACATACTTACAGTCGCTGATTCAGAATTTCCAGATTGTCATAGCAAAGTCGAAATTGACCTTTTTTTTTTTTTTTTTAATTATAATGAATCAGTTGGTGAATGGGGTTTTTAGGTGAAGTAAAAATGTTCTGCCATACTCTTCCCCAGTCTGTGACACCCTCCTGTGACTCTTTCCCAAGTGCACTGTATAGCTAAGCGTTTTGCTGTAACCTCTAAGGCCATCCAGACCAAACCAAGCAATGATTGGATGCATGGGAAGACTTTCCCTCAGGGAACCCCGTAGGCCTTCATGGCTGACCTTAAGCGCAAATATAAAAACAGAGAAGAGGGTTCAATTCCATACTGCTCACACAGTTCTTGAAAACTTAACAGGCAATTAGAACCAGAAATATCTTTCAGTGTATAAATGCCTTTCTGCATCCAATCTCTTGAGAAAAATGGTGCACCACCAGAACGAATGGCATTATTATACCAAATAGGTGTATGGGTGTGCCGATTATGTTAATGTTGAATGCATTTTTCCATCAGTTTAAAATTGACTATTGTTTTGGCAATAACTGGACCAAAAGCTTGCATACATTGTTTGTTGTTTAGCCCAAAGAACAGTATATCTTTAACCTATATTTATCTAAGCTCATTTCAATCTCTCTCCATGGAACCCTAGAGAGCGGGTTGAGCCAAACCTTGATGCATTTTATTTGAAAGGCCCTTTAATATAATTCAAAGTTCAGAAGACCTAATCTCCCATTATCTTTTATACGCTGCAGAGTTTCAAATTTCAATCTAGGTTACTTACCATTCCAGATGAATTACAAATCATAAAATTAAGTTTGTGCCAAAACTTTTTAGGGGCAGGTAATGGAATCATAGAACTAAGGAAATTTATTTGCGGCAAAACATTCATTTTAACACTTGCTATTCTGGCATGTAGTGATAAGGGCATCGAGGTCCATCTTTGGAGATCTTGCTCCACCCTAGTTAGAGTTTGCAGATAGTTGGCATCTGGAATAGCCTGCAGGGATGATTGAACAACAATGTAACAAAGTAACTAATGGAAGTTTGTACGGGAACATTACAGCGTAGTCTAGCTTTTTTAGCCATGCAATTAAGTGGAAGCAAAGATGATTTATCCCAATTGATTTTGAACCCGGAAAGCATACAGAACTTTCCAAATACCTTCGGTATCCGGGGAAATTAAGCTTGTAGATCCGAAATAAACACTAATATATCAGCCGCATAGATAGATATGTTGTTTGTAGGACTTAACTGAAATTTTGATGTTGTCTTTAATGTTCAAATAATCAGGAACAAACATTTTAAAACATAATGTTAACATTATTTTTTCATAATGTTAAAATGTTCTTAGAACATTTTTATTTGCATACTAACTAGAATATAAAAAAATTGATTAGCAACTAATAAAATTAAAACATTTAACTGACAGATTTGAAACATTCTACATAGAAAACAACCTTGAAAGCTTTTCAAAACTTCCAAACAAACTTTTGTCAAGTAAACATTGAAAATTCATGTCAAAGGTTAGAAAAAAGCACTTCTTAAAATGTTCTGCTCACTTTTTCACCCAAAATATAATGTTATTTGAACGTTTAGTTCATATTCTACGAATGTTAAAATGTTCAGTTTCTTTGTTGTGATTATAATGTTATTTAAAGGTTATAAAAACGTTTCTTAAACATTCTGCAAATTTTATTTGAATGGTTGTTTTTAATATTCTAAGAACGTTAAAATTTCCATTTTCTTACTGATTATAACGTTATTTAAATCTTACAAAAACGTTTTTTAAGAATATTAATCAAGTACAAAAAACATCATAAAGTCATTTTGAGAAAGTTGATCTAAGTTTTTGTCTCAATATTATGAGAACATATATTAAATATGAATGAAGTTATGAGAACATTCCATAAACATTACTTTAAAAGTTTTTTTTCCAATATTTGTGACTTTTAAACACATTAGTGAAAGCTGTGAGAATGGTTCCTGTTAGTTAAAAATGTAGTTAAAAATTACATTTACAAACATTTATTTGAATATCAGTTCATTTTAATTCTACATATAAATTCTGCATCCTATATGTTACTTCAATTCAAATTCAGGAACTGAAATGGAATTTAAAAACATTCACACGCAAACATCTGGTCATGTGGTCTATTTTGAATTAGTTTGATTTTTAGACTCTTACTAAAATCTTCCGAAAGAGCAATAATTTCTGTATCTAGCTTGATGACAATCTTCATAAGTCTAACTGTAAGACTAGTTGATCTCAATCAAGGCATGACCCAAATAAAAAGACCACAAAACTCATTTCAGTGCTCAAAGTTCCAGCAACCAGTGACATTCTGAATCTGAAATGACAGGGTTCACATGCGCGCTTCTCTTTTCTGTTAAATGATTGACAGGCCAGTCATTGGATGGGGGGTGACTTCCTGATGGCACATCCTTTGCAGCATCAGTTATTGGGCCTGTGTGTGTGTGTGTGTGTGTGTGTGTGTGTGTGTCTCATTAGATGTCACAAAGACCCTTTCAGTTAGACAGGCTGAGAGTTCCTAACGGTGGCCTTACAGCTGCAGCTTCCTTCCTCTGCAGTATCTGCTTCACAGGAAGCTGTTATTCAGTGTTTTCACAGTCGCAATATTAAGTCTAAATATTTAAAAAAAAACACAGTTGAAACCAACTCTTACAAAACCATGGTACAGTGATGGTGTCAGATGGCTCTAAAATGGTACTTTTATATGTACTGTGGTGCTAATATGGTTTTTGTAATGTGGTTCTGTTGTGGTTTTAGGGCATGTAATATGGTTCTAACATGGTTTTTGGATGTGTACCATGGTACTACTACGATTTTTAGACATGTAATAAAGGGGAAAAAAGGGAAAGGACGTGTGGCCAAGTATGGTGTCCCATACTCGGAATTTAAGTGTGCACACAGCAGTGAGTACACACACTGGTTTGTATATGTATTATGGTAATACTATGACTTTTGGACATGTAATATGGTTCTACTATGGTTTTTGGACATGTGTCGTGGTTCTACTTCGTTTTTTGGACATGTAATATGGTTCTACTGTGATTTCTGGACATGTACCGTGGTAACACTGTTTTATAAAAAAAAAAAAAAAAAAAAAAAAAAGGGACCATGTTACTGCTATGTTTTTTTGGCAAATACCATGGTTCTACTATGCTTTTTGGACATGGACCATTATGATACTGTGGTTTTTGGCAAGTACCATGGTGTCACTATCGTTTATGGACATGCACCTGGATTTTTGTTTGTTTTACTTACCATGGTACTACTATGGCTTTTGGACATGTAACATGGTACGACTATGGGGTTCTTGAAAGTGCCTAGGAGTACGGTATAAAACTATTTTACCATGGTATAATGCATGGTATTCGTTTTTTATTTCACACTATTGTGAATGTTATTACATTGTATGTTTGTGTGTGTACATATGCATGCTGTAAAATATACAAAATCTATACCATGTTAATTTTTTTAAGAATAGAACATTAATTCTTAAATTCAGTGTTAATTTACATATTCTACGCAGAGCTAATTTACATATATTCCCATGTTTCTGCCTCCTCTTCTTCTTTGGCCTGTACAGTAGATTCCTCGACACTATTTGACTGCTATCATCCCAATCTTTGACCCGTATCATATTTATTTGCATTTTCTCTCTCATCTCCGTCCATCTGTCTTTCTGAAATCGGTTCTTCTGACAGACGACTCACTCTCATCACACATACACAAATAGTTCCATCTTGCGCGTCTCCTTTTAAAGCTCGCATGCGTCCGTCTGCGTGTGCTGCTGCGAGAATGCCATCCACGAACTTTACGATGCGCGTCTGCTGCAGTAATTATGTCCGTGTGACTCAGCGGCTCTTGGCGCAGTTCGCATCACCTGTTTCCAGCGCAGTCGTCCAGGCGCCCGTGTGTGTGTGTGTGTGTGTGTGTGTGTGTGCTCATGGTGAGCTATGCTTAGTCAGAGGAGAAGCAGCGAGCGGCAGAGCAGTTGTCTATGTTTAGTCACAGCAGCATCAGTGATACAGCACACAGCCGGACAGACTCTCCTCTGGTCGCCGTCTGGCCGAGGAAGAAAGCCGTAGTCATGTCTAGCCACTGTGTCTCGCTCCGTTTAGCGCTAATGCTTAAACGTGGCTGTGATGAAATGGACTGACATGAACTCTGTGTGTGTTTCTGTGTGTTTGTAGACATGAGCACTGAGAGGAACATAAGAAAGGACAGTGAAAATAGAGAGGCAGCCTAAAAAGAGAAATGACTACAAATATAAAATGTATTAAATTATTTTTCATTTGAATAATTTTCTTACCTAACTAACGTCTGTTAAAGCTGCAGTCTGTAACTTTATTTTGGTTAAAAATGATGCGAAATGAATTTTTGAGCAAGTACATAATCAGCCAGTGTTCAGAACTATCTCCTGACCTTTGCTTGATTCACAATGGTTATCTTATAATAATGTTTTCTATTTTGAGTGGTACTGGTAGGAATTCGTGGGAAATTCGAGCATGGCACTGCGTCATTACGTCACGTCTGTAAACATAATGAAGTTGTCCCGGCTTGTAGGCTATGCTGATGAAGATCCTGCAGAAATTTTTGAGTTCATTTTGAAACCGGAGACATATTTTGATTGCAGACTTTGGTATCTTGGTAAATCTGAGCACAGTTTGAGACATTACTGAGATTTCTAATGAAAGGAGATCTTAGGGTCTTTTGGAGAAACATCTGAGAAGCAGGAGACTTTCCATTTGTTCTCCATTTAATCTCACGCATGTGTAGAATAAATAAATGACCTTTGTGCTTGTTCATTCCAGTAGTCTTCAGACAGTAATGCAGATTGTCTGTATGATCCCACACTGTCCTCGCAGTCTCTGTAATCTATGGGAGTGAATTACAGACTGGGCTCTGAGGCCCCGCCCCCTCCTCCTCTTGACCCCGCCCACGCCCCGGGGGAACCTGGACCATGTGGCGAACTGGCCCAGGATCTGAGAGTCCCGCCGGCCCGTTTGATCTGCGCTCTGCGCCGCTCCGCACAACATCCGCAGCACAGGAAGAGGATCTCTAATAAAGCCTCTTCATTTCCTTTTATTTTCATTTCTCTACAATCTCCTTCCTTGCTGAAAAAAAAAAAAAAAATCCTAGACCTGCTAAACTGGATCAGCTGGTGTCCAATTGAACCTGGACACGGTTTTGGACACTTTCATACTGGTTTTAGCATTGCTCTGCTGGTTAAACTGCGACAGTGACCAGTTTGACAGACCAGCATTGCCCATCTAAAACCAGTTAAAGTGGCTTTGTATTTTTATTTTATGAGATATATGGGAAACTAGGGAATGAGTTTAGGACACATCGCCTACCAAACTCAAACCATGACCACAACACTAACAGGTGTAAACAATCTGTTCCTGACCAGACTTCCCAATATCTCTTCTTGTTTTTGTTTGTTTGTTTTTTCATTTTCAATCCAATATAAATAATTTAAAATGTACAAATATTTTTCATAAATTTTATAAATGTTGTATTTTTCTAAAATAATCTTTTAAAATTTTAAATAAAATTTAAATAAAGTTTTAAAAAATATTTAATAAAAATAATTTTCTATTATAAAATGACTATATATGGAATATATTTTTTATTTGACTAATTTACTGTTTTTAATAAAAAAAGGAACCTTTTTTTTTTTTCAGATGGAAAAAATATGTACTGATTTATATACTGTATATATAAATAAATGGCTCTATTCTGAAATGTAACGGCCACTTCTCACTATCACAAAATCAAGTCCCACTCTACTTTTTTCTCCTTATTGAATATCCTGTTTCATTCTAAAATCCACCATATTGCATAAGTAAAATTCGTGTGACATGTGACCTGTCGTGTGTTTGTATGTAGGCTACAAGGCCTCACCTTCACCAGAGCAGTCAATAATGAATCAGTCGTGCTGTAGATCCATTCATGCAGTGCACTGATACACTCCTCAGTGATCCAGAAGAGACGCCGGGCCAGAAACTGGCAGCGGCAGCCTAGAAATATTGATCAGTGTCCTATAAAGCATGAATAGACTGGCTGAGGATCGGAGGGTGTTGCCATTGATTGCAACATGGCTCTTGACAGGAGCCTCTTTGTTCCTTTGAAGACTGTAACTGAGAGCGCTAATCGCTCCTTGACGAACGCTTTGTCTGATGTTTTATAGACACAAATGATCTGACTGGCTGCTGAGATGTTTAGGCTGGATGTGCGAGGACAATAGTCGACTGTTCGCTGTCATCAGCCTTTGACATCAGCAGCTCGAGGCCAAACGCTCAGGAGGAAGTAGCACTTTTCTCCACGTTTCTTTCTTTCTAAACCTGTCTCTCCACCTGCGTCTTTGCCTGAGCGCGGTCAGCGCTTTTTCCTGTCACAGCATCTGCTGGTGAGTTTCTGATGGACGTCCGGCGGTGAGGCCACATGCAAACACGGCATGGTGGTGTACCGACTTCCCACAATCCCCTGATCCAATGCCACAAGCTTCACTGAGAGAAACTGCTACCCTCTTCATGGAGAAATGTCGTTTGTTAACAACAGAATGCATCTCCAGAATGTCGAGCTGTTAAACATGTTTTAATTAGTCTGTTTTTACTTGTTTTCTGGTGAAAATCCATGCGAGATACATTTATTCAAGAAGTAACGCAAAAAAGGAAATTGCGACTTTTATATCAGAATTACGAGATTAAATTTAGAATTCTGAGGGGAAAAAAGTCAGAACTGTGAGATTTAAAATAATTCCAAGAAAATCTGAACTGTGAGATAGAAACTCAGAATTCTGAGGGGAAAAAAGTAGTGTTGTTGTTGTATTAAAAATAGTTTTAGTTAATAAATTGAAATAAAATGTAAATATTAGATATAACATTTAAATGAAAATTAGAAATGTTCCCTTGGAAACTATAATGGAAATAAGTATTGAAATCACTAAAAATTCAAATAAAAGAAATATAAATTTTGGGGGAAAAAATATAATAATAAAAATGACCAAAGCACAGAACCAAAATTACTAAAACTTAAGCTAAAATTAAAATTTAAAATCCAATTCAAAATATAAAAATCAATATCAATTAACTCATTTAAACTTATTTATGCAGTGTTGCTTCTCAAGTATAAATTTATCTGATACGTTTTAACTGGAAAATAAGACAAATATCCTCATTAAGAATAGGTGTGCAGTGCTGTATCTCATTGCTAATATATGCTTTGATACATTTGAAGCCTTTGGTGAAACAGTATTTAAGAATAGTAAAATATGTATATTAATCTAGCTTCTTTATCATGCTGAAGATGCCTAACAGCAGTATTTTCTGAGGCGCTTTCTCATCCATCCTGTCTGATTTAAGTGTACACTCGTAAGAAATCATCTGTCACATTTGGCCTACTCCGTTTGATTACTTTTGCAGCAATTAAGCGCTGACGGTGATGCTGAACGACGTTTCAGAAGCATGCGGTCGCTCGAAATGCACCCGGCCGCTTCATGCCACTCCGTCCCGTCACCGCTGTCCCAAAGCTGTGAGACCGCAACAGGAAATGCCAATATAACGGTCGATACTGGCATGGAGCAGCACATGGTCAGAGCCACTTCTCCAAACCACAGAAAGCCTCCCAGACTTTGATAATGGACCATCCGGAGCTCCGCCGGGCCCGATGGGATCCGTCCCCGAGTGGACCTCCACCGTACTTCTGCCATGTGGTTAACAACTTCCTCCTCCTCGTTTAGGAGCTTTCCATGTGTTCGTTGCTAATTTATTAATCTGTGGATTTCTTCTCGACGATCCCATTTGTTGGAATCTTCTTCTGGCTAATTTGGTAGGCCCTCATCCGCATAATAGTTTGAGTGGAGGAGAGAGCGATGGACGGGGCTGCCGGAGGAGGGCTGGAAGTGACTTTTGTCCCAGGACTTTCTGAGTTATTAATTGATTTTGTGGGTGACTAATGACTTTTTTATTGAGCAGTTTCCTCACGCTCCTGGAGGGAGAAAAGCCGAACTGACCGCACCAAACTCTGTGGCCTAGATATGGAGGGCAGCTTTCTGAACAGAGCGCTGGTTACCGTCCCACACACACAACAGGGAGAGACTCTGAACATTTCAAAGAAATTAAAGAGGATTTTTTTTACATTTGTAGTGACTAAAAAGTTAATGGAGAATTTAAAAGGCACATTGTTTATCAAAAGGGAACATCTACAACATTTTTATTTTATATATATATATATATATATACTACTGTAAACTGAAGATAAATGAAAATACACTTACAGAAACAAAATTTTAATTATAAAATTGTATTTAATTTTAAATGATATATAATTTATATTTTAGAATTATAACTTTAAAAAATGGTTATTTAAAATGTTTTTGTAAACATAATAGCATAAATATAATTATAAATATTATATTTATTTTGTTATAAACACTACCATTCAAACGTTTGGGGTTAGTACTTTTTGTAAAGAAATTTATATTCAGTAAGGATGCATTACACTGATCAAAAGTGACAGTAAAGACATTTATAATGTTACAAAAGATTTCTATTTCAAATAAATGCTGTTCTTTAGAACTTTCTATTCATCTGTGAAAAAAAAAAAGTATCACAGTTTCAACAAAAATATTGTGCAGCACGACTGTTTTCAACATTGATAATAATCAGAAATGTTTCTTGAGCAGCAAATCAACATATTAGAATGATTTCTGAAGATCATGTGACACTGAAGACTGGAATAATGATGCTGAAATTTTAGATTTGATCACAGCAAAAAAAAAAATTTTTGTCACATATTACATAAATTCACATAAAAACGGCTATTTTAAATTGCAATAATATTATTGTACTTTTAATCAATAAATGCAGGATTTTCAGGATGCAAAAAAATCTCTCTCTCTCTCTCTCTCTCTCTCTCTCTCTCTCTCTCTATATATATATATATATATATATATACAGTCATGGCCAAAATTATTGGCACCCTTAGTAAATATGATTAAAGAAGGCTGTGAAACTTAATCTGCATCGTTAATCCTTGTAATCTTTTATTTTAAAAATTCACAAAAAATCTAACCTTTCATTGGATAGTAAGAATATAAAATGGAGGGAAATATCATTATGAAATAAATGTTTTTCTCAAATACAAATTTGCCACAATTAACAGCACCCTTTTATTCAATACTTTTTGAAACCTCCTGTAATGCCTGATGAGGTTAGAGAACACCTGAGAAGAGATCAGAGACCATTCCTTCATCCAGAATCACTCCAGACCCTTTAGATTCACAGCTCCATGCTGCTGCTTCTTCTCTTCAGTTCAGGGTTCAGGTCAGAGGACTGGAATGGCCAGCAGAAGCTTGGTTTTGTGCTCAGTGACCCATTTTTGTGTTGTTTTTGAGGTTTGTGTTTGGATTATTGTACGGTTGGAAGATCCAAACATGGCCCATTATAAGATTTCTAACAGAGTCAGTCACTTTTTGATTTTTTATCTGTTGGTATTTGATTGAATCCATGATGCCATGCGTCTAAAAAAGATGTCCAGGACCTCCAGCAGAAATATAGACCCACAACATCAAAAATACAGCGGTATATTTCATATTTATATCCCTGTGTTCACCAAACCCATCTTGAGTGTTTGCTGCTAAAAGCTCATTTTTTAGTTTCATCTGATCATAGAAGCCAGTCCCATGTGAAGCTCCAGTCGTGTCTGATAACTGAATATGCTGGAGTTTGTTTTTGGATGAGTGAGGAGAATTCTTCTTGAAACCCTCCCAAACAACATGTGCTGATGTAGGTGCTGTTTGACCATTTTTTACGGTTTTCTGACCCCGAGACTCAACTATTTTCTCCAGTTCTCCAGCTGTGGTCCTCGGAGAGTCTTTAGCCGCTCAAACTCTCCTTCTCACCGTGCATTAGGACGATATAGACACACGTCCTCTTCCAGGCAGTTTACTAACATTTTATGTTGATTGGAAATTCTTAATTATTGTCCTGATGGTGGAAATGGGAATGTTCACTGCTCTAGCTCTTTTCTTAAAGCCACTTCATTAATTTGTGAAGCTCAATTATCTTTTGCTTCACATCAGAAATATATTCTTTGGTTTTTCTCATTGTGATGGATGATTAAGGGAATTTCGGCTTTGTTTTCCCTCCTATTTATATTTCTGTGAAACAGGAAGCCATGGCTGGATAATTTCATGTTCATAATCACCCTGTAATCACCCAATAATTGTGTTGAATGTGTATTTGAGAAAAACATTAATTTTTTAATTAATTTTTTTAAAAATAAAAGATCAAAAGGATTAATAATGCAGGTTTATTTTCAGAGCCTTCTTTGATCATATTTACCATTGGCCATGACTGTATATATATATATATATATATATATATATATATATAATAATAATAATAATTTTTATAATCATTTTTCCTTTCTTTTTTTTTTTTTACAGTTTTTTTGGTTGCTTATAGTTTATCTTTTGTTGCATGCAAATTTAATGACAAATTAATTGCTAGTCTACCATACATTCAATCCATCCCAAATTTACATGGATTACAATTAGCCACTGCCCCTTCAAGCATGCAAAGTTTAATGGTGAATTTGAGCTAAATATTTTTTATATTACCATTCAATCAGCTTAACAGGAGCTCTGTGTTTAATGAATCGGTCACTTCTGTCCAGTGCCGTGTGTGTTTGAGTGCTGTTGGTGTCTGGCGAGTGTTTGAGGTCTGAGCTCTGAGTCACTGTCTAAAGAGCCCATCTGCCTCCGCTGACCACAGCTCATCCAGCATTAACCGCCAGCGCTGGTCCGGCCACCCGTCTGCTTACACAAAGCTGTTTTGTTTGCGGCTGCGGCTCTGCGGTCCACGCTACACAATCACAGGCTCGCCACAACACAACAACACTGAGTGACACGGCTGTCTGTCTCTGAGATCACGATTTGTTGGTGAATCCCCGGGCCTGGATTCAGAGGACGGTTTAAGAGAGCAAACAAGGAAACGTCTGCAGCGAAACACTCGATGGATAGACTGATGAATGGAGGCGCTTTGAGTCTGAATCAGTCGGGTTTAATTAGAGGCTGTGTTGTGCTGAACAATAGCAGTTTTCACAGAGTTAAAGTTGTGTCTGCATGATTCATATGAAGGCAGATGTCACATCATTACATGCATTTCTCAACTATGAGTAAGAATATGAGCGTAGCATCAGTGAATATTGTCTGTTATCATTTATTCAAAGCTTTTAATGCACCACATTTAATTGCCCCGTCACTAAATACACACTACCATCCAAAAGTTTGGGAGCAGTACGATTTTTATGTTTTAGAAAGTAGTCACTCCTGCTCACCAAGGCTGCATTTATTTAATCAAAAATACAGCAAAAATTGTGAAATATTATTATTATTATTATTTCAAATAGCTGTCTTCTATGTGAATATCTGTTAAACTGTAATTTATTTCTGTGATCAAAGTTGAATTTTCAGCATCATTACTCCAGTCTTCAGTGTCATGCTAATATGCTGATTTGCAGCTCTTACATTTCTGATTATCATCAATGTTGAAAACAGTTGTGCTGCCTAATATTTTTGTGGAAACCGTGATACATTTTATTTTTCAGGATTCACAGATGAATAGAAAGTTTTAAAGAACAGCGTTTATTTGAAATAGAAATATTTTGTAACATTATAAATGTCTTTACTGTCACTTTTGAGCAATTTAATGCATCCTTGATGAATAAAAGTATTCATTTGTATTCTTACTGCACCCAAATAAAAATACTGGCAATAAAAATATAATATAATATAATATAATATAATATATATTTTGCTTTTATTTCAAATATATTTTTAAGCATTTTTAAAATATATAAATTATATACTGTATTATAAAACAAAATATCACATAAAAATAATATTGTGTAATATGTAATTTAATAAGACACATTATATCCAGTTTCCGTATGAAGTATCTCTTAAGAAGCGTGTTTTCATTTCTCTTCAGGCTGTAATGGGATGGTGAGCAGTCTTTGAGTGTCCGTCTCTGTTATCAAACTCCTGCTTCTCATTTCCTTACGCATCTCCGGCTCTCAGTCCTGCCACATCCTCGCGTTTCTGCGCCAAAGGCAGCAGCTCGTCACAGATACGCTCTGCTGGAAGATCTAGTCCAAAACCTTCCTTCACAGAGCTCCGTTAATTCAGTTTCCTTGCATATTTACTTCAACAGTGTCTTGTAAATGTTGTTATATGTCCTTCTCTTTGAGCATAAAGCAGTCGGTCGAGCCGAACCGTCTGTCTGTGGATTGGATTGAATTCAAGGTTAATAATGCTGTATTTGAACATCATTGCATGGCGTGTTTCTCAGATATTGAAACATTAAGTCAGCGTGTGCATGTGAAATCCATTTTTGGAGTAGTTTTACAGGAAACCTCAGAATAATGAACATCAATATTGCTGGGATATACGTGTTTTACTGGAATCCCTTAATCAAGGTAATTTTGGGGGAAATAAATTAATCTAATCTTCTCTGTTGCTTTGTGGTAAATATAATCATTAATGACCAATAATGGCATTATTCTGAAATCATACCATATAACTGATTCTAACTGAATAGATTTATCACTTCACTGTAGATTTATACATGTCAGAAATGTATTTATGATAGATTATCTGCGGCTAACGAGATTTTTCGGGTGTGTGGTTGCTAGGTCATTGCTAAAGTGACCTGGCTGTTTGCTAGGTAGTTGCTAGGGTGTTCTGGATAGGTGATTGCAAAGGTGTTCTTGTGGTTGCTAGGTTGTTTTTGGTATGGTGTTCTGATGGTTGCTGGGCGTTTATTAGGATGTTCTGGGTGGTTGCTAGGTAGTTTCTAGGGTCTTCTGATGGTGTGTGTGTGTGTGTGTGTGTTTTAGTAGGGTGTTCTTTTTGTTTTAGGATGTTCTGGGTGGTTGCTAGGGTGTTCTTTCTGGTTGCTGGGTGTTTTTTGGTTGGGTGTTCTGGTTACTAGGTGTTTATTAGGGTATTCTGGGTGGTTGCTTGGTAGTTGCTAGGGTGATCTAGGTCGGTGGTTGCTAGGGTGTTCTGGTGTTTGCTAGTTGATTTTTGGTAGAGTGTTCTTTCTTGTTGCTAGGGGTTTAATAGAATGCTCTGTGTGGTTGCTAGGTGTTTACCAGGGTGTTCTGGGTGGTTGTTAGGGTGTTCGAGTGGTTGCTGGGTGGTTTTTGGTAGGGTAATCTTGCTGGTTGCTAGGTGTTTATTATGGTGTTCTGGGTGGTTGCTAGCTAGTTACTAGGATGTTTTGGATGGTTGCTAGGGTGTTCTGAATAGGTGATTGGGTTAGGTGTTCTGATGGTTGCTGGGTGGTTTTTGGTGGGGTGTTATTTCTTGTTTGGTAGGTGTATATCGGGGTGTTCTGTGTGGTTGCTAGGTAGTTAATAGGGTGTTCTGGGTAGTTGCTGGGGTGTTCTAGATAGGTGATTGTTAAGGTGTTCTGGTGGTTCCTGGGTGGTTTTTGGTAGGGTGTTTTTTTTCTTGTTGATGGGTGTAGGGTCTTCTGAGTGGTTGCTAGGGTGTTCTGTGGTTGCTCAGTGGTTACTAGGGTGTTCTGGGTTCCTCAGAATTATTAAACATCAAAATATATATTTCATTTTAGGGAATATCAATATATTTTATTTTAATTTAATCATTATTCTGAAAGCATTCCATATAACTGATTCCAACTGAACATATGTATCACTTTACTGTAGCTTTATGTATGACAGAAACTTTTAAATTTCTTTATAATAGATTATCTGCAGAAAACTAGAATTTTTCGTTGCATGAGATGAATAGATTCTCAGCTGTAGAAGTTGCTATCAAAGGTTGACGCATGTGAAAGTCAGCGTAACTCGCAGCGACATTTATGTGCGATAGTGTGTGTGTTTCATCTTCAGCTGCACTATATCTACTCATCCATTCAAACTGCACTAAATAGTGCCTGAGGCGGATCTCTAGTCGTCTCCTCCCACACACAGCGCTCCAGGCAGCTGCAGGCCAAACCGGGCCGAGCGCACACCTATACATGAGACTCTTGCAGGACACTCCAAACCACCAGAGGCCAGAGTCTGAACGTCTGCCTTCAGAGGAGCTTCAAGGTGAAGTTTGAAGCCTCTTCTGGTTATCTAGTGTGAGATTTTCCTCGGCTAATATCTGCTGTAGCTGTCTAGACTAGTAAATGTCTGAACTGAAAGCATAAATCTGCGCTTTAGTGACAAAAGACTAAAATATTCAGCATTTTTCTCTTTAACTTCTAGCGCTTTCTGCTGCCACACCCTCATCCCGTGTGTCAGAAAATCAATCAGCATGTTTCAGAGGAAGTGCTCGTCATATGTCAATCCTGAACTAAGGGACTTCTGAATAATTCACTTTAACTTGTGACCCTCCAGACCGGTCCGAAGTGCACTGACATGTCCTGATCCTAAACGCCACAGGGTGCTAGGATATTCTAACTGGTTGCTAGGGTGTTCTGGTGGTTGCTAAGTGTTTTTTTTAGTTTTTTTTGGTAGAGCGTTCTGGCTGGTTGCTAGGTGGTTGCCGGCGTGTTCTGCATAATTGGTAGGTGCTAAATAGGGTGTCCTTGGTGGTTGCTAGATGTTAATTAGGGTATTCTGGGTAGTTGCTAGGGTGTTGTGGCTGGATACTAGGGTGTTACTAGGGTGTCTTGGGTTGTTGCTAGGGTGTTCTGGCTAGGTTGTTTTTGGTAGGGTGTTCATTCTTGTTGCTATAGGTGTTAATTAGGGTTTTAGGTGGTTGCTAGGTAGTTACTATGGTGTTCTGGTTGGTTGCTAGGGTGTTCTGACTGGATGCTAGGGTGTCCTGGGTGGTTGCTACAGTGTTCTGGTTAGGTGGTTGCTAGGTGTTTATTAAGGTGTTCTGGGTGGTTGCTAGGTGTTTTTTGGTAGGATGTTCTTGCTGGTTGCTAGGTGTTTATTAGGGTGTTTCAGGTGGTTGCTAGGTAGTTACTAGGGTGTTTTGGGTGGATGCCTGGGTGTTTTGGCTGGTTGCTAGGGTGCTCTGGCTAAGTGGTTGCTAGGTGTTTTGTCTGGTTGCTATGTAGTTAGTAGGGTATTATGAGTGGTTGCTAGGGTGTTCTGCTCAGTTGTTACTAAGGTGGTCCTGGGTGGTTGCCAGGTGTTTACCGGGCTGTTCTGGCTGGTTGCTAGGTATTTTCTTACTGTCTCAAATAAGATGAGTCACTGATCCTACCTTCACTGTTATATTGCTTTCTAAAAGCACACTTTTCAACAAGCTGAGTTGAAATATTATTTGTGCCTATAGCACAAACTTTTGGAGCATTTATTATATGTTAAACATTTATTAGCGTTAGAGGGGTTTAAAAATTATTGTGTTTCAAAGGTAAATGCACATCACAGTTTAGTGCATTAATACAGAATTCATTCAGTCAAATTGGCTTTATATGATTTGAAATCTGTTATGTTCAGCTTTAATCCACTGTAATGTTTCATTCAGTTGTTTGATATTAATATAGTTGATTGTGTGCAGTTTCTTGTGTGTAGCCCATTAGAATGTGCAGCAGTCGGATCTCTCATTACAGTATACGAGGCCTCTGGGAGCCGTGATGGAGGTAGATTGAAACTCACAGCGGGATCGTTCCATGTACTGTTGTTTCCTCTTAAGGGGCGCGACGGCCCCTCTGTGAGCACTTACAGCGCTTTAGCTTAAAGCTATGCTGCAAACACAACTGTTCTGAGGCAGGTGTTCGCTGGCAAAGAATCAACTCAGTAGTGCTCATGGACCAAAGTAGAGGACCATGGGAAAAGCAGCGCCTTCGACTGCAGTGACGTCAGACCGAGCGCGTCTCCATACAGGAACGCTCTGATCGGCAGCAATGTCAATACAGCTGGATGAAGCCAGTGTGTGTGTGGCCCTGAGCAAAGGACATCTGTGCCTGTCCCGTCCACATCCTCACACACATATAGTGTTATAGTGTAAGTGCATCACAATGTTAAATACTCCCGTGTTAGTCTCTGTACTTTGAGTTTGGTATGCCTGTTCCAAAACACAGTGACCTGTCTGCTGTCTACATAGGCAGCGGCCTTGTAAGGCAACATTCTGTCATGGAACCTTGTAAGTAGAACACACTACTCACTTCACATAAATAGCAAATCACATGGCAAATCACACTGGAGTCCAACGGAGTTTGACTTATTAAATTCAAATAATGCAATAATAGGCTATAACTCTAATACAGTAAATATACATAGCACACAAATATGGGGTAAAATAGTTATTTTCAACTTTAATTGATGCTTTCAGTATAGAGATTTCAGTGCATATTTATATATGCACTGTACTGTATATATCACATCAAAAATATTAAAAATAATGTTTTATATATCAAATTTATTTGTATGTGCATTTGTATCATAAATACTCTGTAATTATTTGTTTTAATATATAACATAAATGGGTATTTGTGATACATAGTGATATTAATTAAATTAAATTTTTTACAGTGGATGGCTTCATCCATACTACTTGCAAAGCTACCTTTTGCCAAAACAAGTTATCTTAAAAGGCAGCATGTTGTTTGTGCTATACCTTTCGGAACAGCTTTTGTGTCGTGAGTGTTACTTATGATGCCCTATAATGTTGTCTAGTTAGGCAGCTCACTAGGGTGTGTGTGTGTGTGTGTGTGTGTGTGTGTGTGTGTGTGTGTGTGTGTGTGTGAGGGCGAGGGCAAAGTGCTTTGCTCTGTCACTTGGCTGTGCTGCTAAACGATATGTCAGAAAATCAATTAATTACTTTTAAGCAGCAGTTAACGGCATCCACACAATACAGCCGCATGAATTATTAAAGAGCACGAAAGCTGAGTTATTTTCCCCTCTCTCTCCCTTAACTAACCTCCCGTAGAGTACAGAAGAGAAACGACAGAGACAAACAGACAGAATGAAAGGAGGTTATAGAGGGAAAGATTTATCACCCTTACCAAAAAGTAGTATACTAGTTTATTAGTATACAAGTTTATTTTATTAAGTAAACTTAAGTATATTTTTAAGTATGCTTTATGTAGTAAGTATACAAATATCAGTGTACTAGTAGTATGCTTGTAAGTGTACTATTTCAATACTCCTTGGGAGTAAATTGGTCCACTTTTTAGTATATGAAGGTATACTTTAAGTATAACAGTAGTAAACTTTGAGTACACAACTAGTTTACATCAAAGTTTTTAGCTTGTACTGCAACTATACTAAAAGTGAACTTATAGGTATACTGATAGTTTACTAATTAAATACTTGTAGAAGCATTTTTAGTACACTTTGAAGTACAGTCTCAGTAAACTACTAGTTTAGTAGTTTTATACTGCAAGTATACTCGTAAGTTTTCTTTAAGTGAACTTTACATCATACTTTAAGTATACTGCTATGTCCCTATTTAGGTATTAATTTGTATATAGTTTGTTATATGAATATCTGAACATACAAAACATCAAAAGAAAGAACAGAGTGTATCTGCTTGTAAATAAAAAAACATTTTATTCTAGTTTCATGCATTCTTTTTTTAAACTCTTTATTTAGGCTTTTTCTAAGTATTAGTCAAGTATACTTAAATGTCATTTTAAGTATATTTCTGAGAAGTACATAAAGCCCATTTCTGAGAAGTACATAAAAAGTAGACTAAAAGTATACTTTCCTATTTTAGTTTAAAAGAAGTATACTAATAGCACACTTGAATAAACTTCTTTTTCGTAAGGGCAAACAGGGCGGGAGGGCAAAAGAAGAAACAGATTGATACATTTGAAGAATATAGAACACGTTCGGATGTTGCTATGCAGTTGCTAAGGTGTTCTGAGTGTTTTTTAGAACATTTCTATGTGGTTGAGAGGTTTGCGATAAAAGTGAGCGATCTCAATATGAGCTCCGGGTGACAACTAGTGACTCATAAGAGTTTTTATTTTTACAAAGGAATTTGAGAAAAATTTGAGACAAATTTAATACTTAACTGAGACCTCCATTAATTCCTCTAAACAGTGAAAGAGAAACCTATGAGCAATTTTCATCTTTGGCAATACATGCATTATTATTATTATTATTATTATTATTAGTGTTATTACATTATTTTTATGTTTTTATCAAACACTAGATACTGTGTATAGAATTGACTCATTTTATTCAGTGAATAATATGAAATGAGTTAATATTTTAATATTATATTTTAATAATAATTATTATTATTATATCAAATTTATTTTAAAAATACATTAAACCTAATTATTTTATTATTTGTTTTCATCATACACCTTATACTATTTGCTATGTTTATATATAACCCTAATTTGGTTATATATAAAATTTATATTATTGTTGTTGTTGTTGTTGTTGTTATTATATCTTTTATTATTATTATTATTATAAAAATGAGACATTAATACAGGTGATTTTATCTGTTTTTATCAAACAATTTCAGTTTGCTATATTTGTATATGATCATAATTTTGTTTAATGCCACATTTTATTCACTAAATGAATAATATGAAATCTATATTATTATGATTATATCAATTTTGGGGAAAAATGACACATTAAACCAAATTATTTTATGTTTTTATCAAACACTTTATACACTTTGATATGTTTGTATATAATAAGAATTTAGTTTAACGTCTCATTTTATTCACTGAATAACATAATTTAAATCTGTGTTATTATATCCTATTAACATGGCTTACAGTATATGTTGAAATTTTGAAGATAATTTGCACATTTTTTCCAGTGAATTTACTGTACAAACCCTGTTTGTTTTTGTTTTTTTCCTCTTAAATGAAATTGCCTTCAGTAAATCATGCATTGCAGTGTATTCAGCTCCTGATGGGTTTGCTCAGTAGTTTTGGCAGCATTGATTGTGGGCCCCAGGAAGCGATTATTGATCCTGTGTGCCCAGCAGTGCTGGCCCCGGGGTGGCCCGTCTCTGGGGGCCCGTAGGGGACAGACTGCCTGCGGGCAATGGGGAAAACGACATCTAAATCTGTGCCGTTAGTGTGCATGTAAAAATTAAAAGGCTAAGACTGTAGAGATGTGTATCTTTCGATAGTTCGCTAGACAGCCATGTGGTCTGTTGAGTCTGTTGTGTCTTTCCACATCTATGTGGTATCGGCAGTGACAGCCTGTCAAACACACCCCAGTTCTGATGTTACGACCGGCACGACTTACTGTGGCTTACCAACCTTTTCCTGCTCCCCACCCAGGCAGCCGAAGTCCTCCGAACCCTTTGAAACTCGATCTGTGGTCTGAATTGAGTCTTTGCCAGTGTGAGTTTGAAATCTCTGATGCCAGCTTTCATATGGAGACCAAAATAGACATAGACACCAATCAACAACCGCCACGGTCACTGGCAGATCTACCGTTCACTGCATAGGCAGCAAGGTCATGGGTCATATATTTACATTTATGCACAAGTCATGAGTTTGGTTCACAGGTAATGCATAAAGTCACTGGGAATCAAAAACTCATGACTTTGGCATTGTGCATAAATAGAACTTTGTGACTGATTTGAAACTGATTTAATGGCATGATACTCCAATAAGCATAAGATACATAACATAGATATTGGATGAAATAGTCAATTAGATTTTAGATATTATATTTCCGTATTCAACCGTTCAAAAGTTTGGGGTTGGTAAGATTTTTTTTTTATGTTCTTAAAAGTTTTTGCTCACTAAGGCTGCATTTATTTGATCAAAAATACAGTAAAAACTGTAAAAATTGTGAAATGTTATTCAAATTCAAAAATCTGTTTCCTATGTGAATATCTGTTTAAATGTAATTGATTTCTGTGATCAAAGCATCATTACTCCAGTCTTCAGAAATCATTCTAATATCTGCTGCTCAAGAAACATTTCTGATTATTATCAATGTTGAAAATATTTTTGTGGAAACTGATACATTTTATTTTTCAGCATTCTTTGATAATTAGAGAGTCAGTCTTTACTGAATAAAATTAAATTATTTTTTTAAGACTTTTTTGGAGTTCTCTAGTTCTGTAAAAAACCATGTACATGGTTTAAAGAACCCACAATAATTAAAAAAAGAAACCACAATGCTGATCAGAAGAACCTATAATGTAACATCCAAAACTCAACGCTCAGTAATGAAAGTCAAAAATTTATTTTTTGTAGTTTTCCTTCATTTTTTTAAGTTATACCTTTGTTTTTCCTGAGCTCTTCTTCTGCTCCCTCATGCGTAATTTCACCCTTTTCACTGCATGGAGATGGAGAAAGCAAGAGACGGGGGAAATCAGTGGCTAAATGAAATTAGCAGGTTAGAAGTGCCCCGGGGCAGTGAGATGGGCCTGTCTCCTGAGGCCATGCTTACTGATGGGATATATTAGTCATGACTGCATGTCAACTTTTCCTCCGTCACCTCTTCTCTGAATCTGTGTTTTGTGTAATATGGAGCAGGGCGGCGGGAGACGTGAGGCTATAAATGCAGCGAGGCGAAGGAGGGAATCCGTATTTCCAATCCTGGATTGAATCAGAACGGCTCGAAATGAATCCAGGCCCCTTCAAAGCGTCCGGACCGCTCTCGTGGGCCATGTACTTCATGAGGAAGGGCCGAAACAGCAACGCACTGTTCGGTAAAGACAAAACTGTTGTGTTTGGTCGTTCCCCTGTCGTATTTGTCACACTTTCGTTCTCCATGAATCACATCATCCATCGTTTTTTTCTGCTCTGTAGTTTCTCTTGTTTTATCGCTTTAGAATGTGAAAGAGGAACTGTTGAAATAGGGAACAACAACTTCACGTACCTTCATTATGTGTGTGTGTGTGTGTGTGTGTGTGTGTGTGTGTGTGTGTGTGTGTGTGTGTGTGTGTATGTGTGTGTGTGTGTGTGCACCATCAGGCCTTTGTTTTTCAAGATAATTTTATATTCTTTCATTTGGTTAACGCTTATTATTAGTGTTAACCAAATACTAGTGACAATATGATGACAGTCTGATATATATATATATATATATATATATATATATATCATTTGACACCTGAAATATCATGTTTAGCATGTATTAAAACATGTTGCTGCTCCACAGCAGTTCCCTTGTGGAAATGTTTTTAATTATAATAACTGTATTAAGTTTAGAGGAAATATTTATGAGGGAAGAAACTAGGTGCATCAAACCGTTTGCTGTGTTTGTGTAGAATTGTATTTTATTCAGCGTGCGCTTCCTCCATGGCTCGACCGAACATGATCAGATATTTGTAACCCTGCAATGCTTGTCAATATATTTTATAGCCGACTACAAGCGCTATTGATTGCTCGACTTTCAGAGATCAGATTACTCCAAATCAGTAAAACACAAGACCGAGATCCTGCACATCCAAGACCTGTGGTGCCTTTGTTCTAGAAAATCATTTATGATTGGCGTGTATGTTATATTATTTTCCCTGGAATTGATCTTTGCTTTCAGATTCAACCGTTATATCTTCTGACTATACTGAGCCAAAATTATTATTTATAATAAATGTATTCAGACACTGCAGCATATATATATATATATATATAATGTATGACTACTAGTAGTTTTTCATATCAAATAGCCAAAATGATTATAATTGTTTTATATCACTTAGTTACAAACATGATTAGATTGAAGAGTTTAATTGAAAATGAATGTTTTCATGAACGCATCTTTCTTGTTCTTCACTAAAAATAGATGCTTTGGCATTTTAACACACAAGAAGCCACTTTATTTTCAGATTAACTGAAATGCATCATATTCGTTTACAATAAGATCAATTTCAGAGCTGAAATAAAAAGACTGACTCAAGTATGCTTTGTGTAATAAGCAGGATGACTTTCACAGAGGCTGCGTTTTCATTAGTGTGACCGATATCGGGATTTGCATTTTGTTTTGTGTTTCGTGTTCAGTAAAGACAACAAGGAAGATGAGACGTGAATAACACGCATCTCATAATGCAGCTCTTTACATTTTAACAAATGAATCAGGCCCTGTAACCGGAGCAGAACAAGATCTCTTAGTCCTCTGTGTTATTGTTATGAATGACTCTGCACAGTTTGATATGACTAATGCAACTTTATCTTGGGAATTTGCAACATTTGCAGCTTTACAGTCCTCATCCAAATGAATCTCAAACATGGTTAAATAATTTAGTTTTTTTTATTATAACTTTTGAAGAGTCCATCAGCTGTTGCTCTTCTATTTAAATTCGACATGTTTTTTCATAAAGCGCAGGCAAATATCTACTGAAAATGATGTAAAAGTGGATTTGGCATCAAACGTGACTGCAGTATTTAAATTTCCTGTAATTAGGCAGACTTCCCATCCAGCGTTTACTCTGAACTATTCTGAACTGGAAAAGTGTGTTTCTCAAAACAAGGTGTCAAGCTATTATTATACTCGTTTCAGTGCTGCACTTTCTTTAAGGAATTGGCCGTGTTTTGTGATGGCATGCGCTTTCATATGAATTCACATTCTGTTCATTTTACTGAAAGATGACGAAACATTTCTGTGTTGCTTGCCATTTCCACTTCATGCATTCAGCGGGAGGATCTAACAGACTCTGTATGGTGCTTGTAGATCGTCTGCTGCCCCCTTTTGGCTACAAAACACAGATTAAATCATTACCAAGTTACTCGGTTTCGATCAGGCAGGCATTATTTCTTTTACTTATCCTCTTTTGTGTGTGTCTTTTTTCCTTCTCTTTAGAAGAAAAAAAATACTGTAGATTTTCCTTTTTTCTTCTTCTTTTTTTTCTCTATTTTCTATTTTGACTGGAATTCATAATTCTTGCTGCTTTTTTTTTTTTTTTTTTACTGACTTTGTGTCAGCAAAGTTTTTTGATGTTCCTGTAATGAAATTTTTGTTTGCATGATTTACTAGCATCACATTAGTTTCCTGGCGAACAGCATGGTGCTTTTCGTCGTGTTCTGCTGATATCATGTTCCTTCTGATAAAATAAAAACAACATCTGCTGGTACAAAACAAACTTCTATATTATATGTGTTCATTATACCTTTTTTTTTTAATCGTTTATATGATTTAAAATAATAGATTAGATTATAATCTAATTAAACAAACTGCTTTTGCTTTAGTTTAACCTACATTTTAGCTGCCATGTGATAAGTCACTTAAATCCAAACAATTCAACAGCGAACCATTTGACGCGAGCGCGCGAGGAATTCCATTGACTGCTCAGATCCACTTTTTCCCCCGGATCGGACCGTCTTCTGATTGGTCGAGCCCGTCGAGGTCTGTCATCGCTGACCAATGAGAACGTTCGGGGGGAGGCCTATGCAAATGAGCTCTCCTGGCTGGCGTTCCTGCGCTGCCCATTGCCAGTAAAAGCGCGTCGCTGCCGAGAGATTCATTCACAACGCATCATCCTTTCCACTGCGAGCGGCGTCCTGGATTTTGGAAGAACACTTTCTCTTTCTACAGTTTTATTCCGTGTTATAGAACTGAGTGCATTTACTTTTTATACAGTTAAAGACTGAAAGCGAAAGCGTTGGCGTCAGGTGCGCAACTTTACGCACACTTTCTAAAGGATACGCGAGCGCGAGATCATCCTCTCTGATGGCACCTGCTGAAAGAGCAACAACGTCTCCATAAACTGACTTGAGTTCGGTTCAGACTGAACGGCACGGTTTGCACCTCACCAAACGGATAGTAAGACGCGCAAACTTTCCACGTCGCGCTCGAGCTCGTTACCCTTGATCCGTCTGATCAGCTGCTCGTCTGGAGCCCTGGATCCTGATCCTGACTGAGAGGGTGTTCAAAAGATACCAAATGGTTTTTCTTTGGGACGCCAAATACGGTAAGAGCGTTTCTCAGCTCTGCGTAACGGCGGTTTCGCGAGTCTATTTTTACGCGTCACGTTTCATCATGTCTGAATGTTCATAGCTGTTAATAATCACCGAAACCTTTAACCTTAAGCGAAATCGTGATGTTAATGTGCCATTCCCGGTCCAAAACACTGCAGATTCTCTCTCTCTCTCTCTCTCTCAACTTCAGTTCACTTTGCTTTATTTGGAACGACTAAAACTATAATTATATTGCCAAAGCAGTGTAAAATAATATAAGAACGCAAAAGGATTAAGCAAGTAGTATTTTCAAACAAAATGGCATTGCATTAAAATTAGAAGTCAATCCATAAAAAGAACAAAAAGCAATATCTTTATGAATAACTAATTAAATATGTAAAGAGATTCAAAATAAGACTAAATATGAGAGGCAGCTCAAAGTAGCTGATCTAGAAATGCATTAAAAAAGTATATAAAAATGACTTCATTGTAACAGAAGTAGGCTACGTTTTTCATGATGAACTTGTTTTTAAATGTCATTTTGATATTTATAATCAGAGATTAAGGAGTGTTAACTGTCCCAAAAATGAAGAAAACATGTTATCAATATTTAAAAAAAAAAAAAAAAATGCCAAGTGAATCAGAGGGAGTGATGGAAATCATTATGTTGTCAAATGTGAATAAAAAAAAAAATAAATAAAAAAAAACAGAGATGACCTGCATAGACCCTCATGACTGTGTCATTGTCTCTCTTTTTTATATTGACCTTTTTATATTCATAATCAGGTCAAATGGAATCATCTTGATATTCATGTGTGATATTAAAATATTTTTATTCTGAAAAATATGATTGAACAACGATTAGATTGGATTATGAAAATTTCATGAATTCAGAAAGCTTGTAGAAAATGTCTGAAACCAATTTTAATATAAAGTTTATATTTTTAAGAGCTTGGCATGTGTTTTTAGAACAAAAGAAGAAATGATTTAAAAGTCTAGTTTTCGTCCCACGTACTGTGCCTTAAGAATAAGTCACTGCATTGTCATTGTTTTTAAATTGTCATATGTCTGGACTGTGTGTAAGTGTATGGCTTCCGGAATGTGTGCTGTTTTGTCCATTCTGTCTGCAAATGCAAATCTGTGTTTCCTACACCTCATCTCACTCACCCCAAACACCCATCAAACTCCAGGTTTAGCCTGATGTAGCGGCTGAGTCTGTGTTTATATTGGGCGGTGGGTTTGGAGAGCGCGCAGTGGCTCTCTGTGTGCAGTGCTGTAACGTGTGTAACCGCACTCATGTGGCATCGATTGTGGTTGGCCGAGTGTCCGCGGGCCGCGGCGCTGTCTGACGGTTTTAATGCTTTCGTACGCCTGCGAGGCACTGCTGCTGCTGCACGGGCTCCGGTATAGAAGTCAGCCGGGATAACGGCAGCAGAAGTTGCTTGGAAAAAGCGTTTTTAAAAATGTAGTATTTGTGCATGACAAAAACTGAGCACAGCTGCAGAAGATGACATATGACAGATGACATACTGTACAGTAAAGTAACAATGGAGTGAAAGGATGTAAATAAGGGAAGCCATGCATTATGGCGATTTTACTATGTTTAAGTAGCGTTGTAGTGGCCCAACTCAAAGTAAAATTACTATAATAAAATTCCAAAAGTGTCTTATTACTTTTAAGATACCAATGTAAATAATCGATTTTACTAGAAATTATTATTCTGCCTAGTAATACAGTTCTGAACAATGCAACATCTGAGATTGACTTTTTTGCAAAGGTGATGGTTTGTAATGTGGTCAGTGTGGTCACAGGTGTGCATAGGTAGGCCCTATGATCAATAGTGTCAAATGTTGCTTATTTAATCTCATTTTACACCTTTTAGAAACATCTCAAATTTACTTTTTGCTAAATTGTAAACTTTTTACATTTTCTGTTGAGGCCTAATGCACGTTTGTGTTTCAGAACCTGCGCCTGGGCGACGCTTCACGCCTCCCTCGACCACTCTGAGCTCGGGGAAGATGAATGAGGGGTTGCCCCTGGGGGCTCAGGAGAGCAGCGGTGCCGCCCTGGTGGGCAAACTGCGCATGGCTGACCGGAGCATGGTGGAGGTGCTTTCCGACCACCCAGGAGAGCTGGTGCGCACCGACAGCCCCAACTTCCTCTGCTCTGTCCTGCCAACGCACTGGCGCTGCAACAAGACGCTGCCCATCGCTTTCAAGGTACCTGACCGCAAACCTCTGGTATCTGTGAATGACATCTTATGGTTTAATAATTTTGTGCAATATGAAGAACTTTGCATGCATTTTTTTTTTTTTCTCAAGGCTCGAGGACTTTTTAAAATCTTACAATCTCACATTGCCCTTTTTTTAATGCACATCCTTAATTAAGCTAATGATTTGGCGGGAAGTGTCAGTAATTGTTGTTAATCTCCTGTTGTCACGGGTGACTGCAACAACTTTCATCATCATCTTCCGCATTTGGCAAATGATGGTAAAAATACAAACCACCCAATCTTGCCAAAACCAGAGCGTAGTGCTGTGAGGCATGTGTGTGCACTGAAACAAAGAGCTGAAGAATGTGCTGACATTTACAGTTAATATGCAAATAACCTGCTCATTTAGTTTAGATGTGGAGATATTGCACAAGTAGACATGACGCAGGACAGTAAAGAGGATTTGAATGTTGTTTGGTTTTCATTTTCTCCATCTGCCCAATGTTTTTGCTTCGTAATAAAGTAATTAAATTAGATCTTTTCTTAAGTCTAATAATAGTATATGCACACTAGTGTTCGAAAGTTTGGGGTCAGTAAGATTGTTAAAAATAAACAAATAATGATTAATGATGCTGAAAATTCAGCTTTGATCACAGCAATAAATTACATTTTACAATATAGTCACATAGAAAACAGTTCTTTTTTAAAACCTTTGTCTAATTGAGCAAATAAATAGTGTTGGTGAGTATAAAAACAAAAAACATTTAAAAAAAATCTTAAATATATTAAATCAATGGTTTTTATCACATTGTTAATATTGTTTTTTTTTTTTTTTTTTTGTCGTCTTCATTAGTCATCCAACTTTTATCAGTGTGGCATAGTGTGGTAATTGATTTGTTTTTAAAATGCAGTTTTGACAATTTTAAATGTATCTAACATGTCTTCTTTATTCATTGGTTGACAGGTGGTTGCCCTTGGTGACATCCCTGATGGCACTTTGGTCACAGTGATGGCCGGCAATGATGAGAATTACTCTGCCGAACTCCGCAATGCCACAGCCGCCATCAAGAACCAAGTGGCTCGTTTTAATGACCTGCGTTTCGTTGGCCGCAGCGGACGAGGTAAAATGCATATAACACTTAAAAAAAAAAAAAATAACAGATTTGCTCCTCACCTAGACATACAGGTGTTTGAGAAGGAAACGGTTTATGTAGACTCACCACTGAGCCATGACGGAGATATTTTAATGCCAGTGTCTACGTGTGTACATGCTTGGTTAAATGTGTGTGTTTTGATATAGAACTCTCACACGTCAGCATAGACCGTTACCTG
This sequence comes from Acrossocheilus fasciatus, assembly GCA_036784905.1. Classification (NCBI taxonomy): domain Eukaryota; kingdom Metazoa; phylum Chordata; class Actinopteri; order Cypriniformes; family Cyprinidae; genus Acrossocheilus; species Acrossocheilus fasciatus. Next base: position 1,983,451 of record CM071938.1, on the reverse strand, counting down.
TCGCTTTCACTTCCTGTGGCATGTGGCCAGTGCAGTCAAATACTGCAGATCTTATCTATTTAAATCACAACACTTTATGTACACTTGCTAGTCATCCAGCCCTTTGTACCACCGTCTGATTGTTGAACTGCTGTGGTGGCAGAGCGATTTTTGTGGCTTGTATTTTAGATATTTAAAGCAGCCAAAATGTGACTTGAGGAGTGACTTCTTACTGTATTTGTGATGTATGAATCGTCCAGCTTCCGTAATGACAGAGTAGTTAGTCAACAGAATGACTGGCTTCTGGGAAAACAAGGGGTCCCGCAGGGCTCTATTCAAGGCCCGATGTGATTTCGCTGATATAGCCCTCAACGCTAACACCACTGCTTTTAACCTACATGTCCAGGCCTGCGATAAATATAGGGATGCATACACACTCCTTTGTCCTGCTCTCTTTTGTCTGCGTCATCATTTGAACACAGCACAATAGAGGCAACAAAGTTGATGTTTGCAGCAGGTGTGCTTGCGTGGTTTGAGCACAAAATGCATGCATTGAAAATGGAAACTGAGTTTGTGTACTAAGAAAAGCATAAATGTTTAGTCGGGATTGTTAAACAAAAAATATTTGTCCATTTTACTACATGAAAATCTTGCTTTTCAATGCATTTCAGACATTCACATCCTCACAGACTGTTGTTTATCTGAGCAACGCGATGTTTGAGAGCACCAAGAGCAGCTGCGCTCTGCTGCGATGGAAGTGATTATGTTTAGTGCCGGAAAAGAGTGCGGGTCGAGAAAAAACAGCAAGACCGTGTTAAGTAAGGGAGAAATGTAAACTATGCATATCTACACACACTCTTGCTACTCTGTATTATGCAGACGAGTAGATAAGACAACAAAGACTGTGTCTGTGTGGCTTTTTAACCATCCATCTTGAATCGCTTGATGTCTTCAGACACATTTATTTGCACACATTTATAAAATTTCTTGAATTGTGAGTTTGGCTTGCCCATGCACACTAACACACCGTACATTGCTCTACAAAACAGACACATGTAAACAAATTATAAACAAATTCCCCCACATCACACACGCACACACACACACTATGTAGGAATCCCCTTGAGAAACGCTCTGCACTTCCTCCCTGTTTGGGCATTGAGCCTCTCAGACAGAACGTCTCCCATCCAGACGCTAAACCACTGAACCACAGTCAGTGTGTGTGTGTGTGTGTGTGTGTGTGTGTGTGTGTGTGTGTGTGTGTGTTAGTGCAGAAGGTTTTGTAATGAGTGTGTTAGACAGGAACAGATGAGTCAGTGTTTTGCATTTATATTTCTTGAGAATTCATATACAAAATATTACTATCAAATTATTGCCATATACTGTATACCAGGGTAATGTAAATATATAAAAAACAGTCATATACATGTGGCAGTACCATGGTATCAGATGATATTGACATGTACTATGATATTTACATGGTACTCAAAATAACACCATGCTAATACCATGCTGCATGTCCAAAAACATGGTATTATCATGGAACTCAAAGAAACTTCAAAGAAGTACCATGGCACCATTTCCACAAAAAACCATGAGTAATTTAAGCGATTACTATGGTATTTAAATGATTCTCCAAGGAACTTTGTGGCAGTGCCATGATATCAGATAGTTGGTAAATACTTTGTTGGTAAATACCATGGCATCATGTCCAAAAAACACGTTAGTATGTTTTGTACATGAGGTATTACTGTGTTGCCTTGTTCACTTGCAAAAGAAAAGTACCACGGTAATGCCATGTTTTTGGACAAGTACCATGGTTCATGAATTTTAGACAGTATAATTCACTATATTTCATACTTCAAAAAAACAGTATAGCTGTTATTTAACACATACAATGGTACTAAATGATTACTGTATTCATATATCATGATATGATATTTACCATATCCAAGAGCATGGTATTATCATGGTGCTTTTTTTTTTTTTTTTTTTGCAGTAAGTGAGTTATTAATGGTGCCATGTTTTTAAAATCAAGGTAAAACCATGGTACTGTAATATACATATCATGGCACTGATGATTTATTAGGCTATGCTCTTACACTTACAAAAAAGTGCCATGGTGCTACCATGATTTTTTTGGATGTGTCCATCTTAGTACTTTTGGAGTTCGATAGAAATGGTAAAATACCATTAAGTACTGTATATATAATAATACCACCTACCATGGTACAGCCACAGTAGTGGCTGTTTACTATGGTATTTATGCAGTTCTCGAAGGTACCTCAAAGAATACCATACTGTATGTCCAAAAACATATTACTTTATTACTGTAATTATCATATTATTGTATTACTTTGTCCAAATGCATAGTTATGCCATAATTTGGTACACATAACATGGTACTGAATGACCACATGGTTCACTGTACTTTTCTATAAACTGATTATTCCAAACGTTTAGTTGTAAAAGGCAGAGTGTTAGCTCAGTATTACAGCATTATAAGTGTGTTTTCCTGGATGTGATGTGATGTTTGTGTTGTTTGTGTGTGAGATCATGGCAGACAGAAGTGGATCGGTGTTGTCACAGCGACTGCGCTCAGAATAGCACCTGGCATCGCACTCGAGCGTTGATCCTTGGCGCGGCCCGTGTTTGTGTGTGCGCCGCACATCTGTGCATATGTGTGTGGTCAGGCCTCGTAGTTTGTCAGATTTTGGGGAACAGCTTGGAGTTTTTCCCAGCTCTATTTTTCTGGCTGAATAGCGAGCAGCGCGTGTGCGTGTAACCGTACCTTGCTTTGGCTGGCGAGCTTGGGCCCGTTTAGCGCCGTGTAACTCAAACCCGCTGTTGGCACGTAAGCATTCGCCTCCCTGGGGTACATCTCATCGTCATAGCGATGAGTGACAGGTGAAGGCATCAGGAATTGTGGGTACAGACCCCAGCTCCCATAATCCTCATAGTCAAATCCGGTTTGTGTCATTTGGCACATGTGCACGTCTCGCCTCATAATGTCAGTCAAAACATGAGAAACAGCTCATTATGAAACTAAAATCGTGCATCTCATTATCATTTGAATGAGTTTGTTGAGTCATAGCAAGAGCAGCCAGAGTGACTTTTAGGGGAGTTTTTAAAGCAATTTAGACTGTTTTGGAGCAGTATGTTGAGGATTTGTTTCACCTGATTTGGCAACAGTGACAACTGAATGACAGTTTTCCAGAAACGTTAAAATCTCAAATCAAATGTGTTTGTGATACACACCCTTTTTCACCCTTGTTTTTATAGGAAATTAATACCTTTATTCTGCAAAGACGCATTCAATTGATCAAAAGTGACAGTAAAGACATTTATAATGTTACATAATATTTCAAATTTATTTGAACGATTCATCAAAGAATCCTGACAAATAAAATGTATCACAGTTTCCACAAAAATATTCAGCAGCACAGCTGTTTTCAACTTTGATTATAATCAAAAATGTTTCTTGAGCAACAAATCAGTATATTAGAATGATTTCTGAAGATCATGTGACACTGAAGACTGCAGTAATGATGCCGAAAATTCAGCTTTGATCACAGCGATTAATTACATTTTAACATACATTCAAATAGAAAACAGCAGTTTAAAATCATAATAATATTTAACAATTTATACTGTATTTTAATAAATGCTGCCTTGATCAGCAGAAGAGACTCCTTTCAAAAACATTAACTCTTAATGACCACAAACGTTTCAATGGTTCTTCTAATAACTCATAAATCAAATTACTGACTATAATATAGATAGTTTTCTATGGAGTTGTAGAATAAAACGTCAAGATCCTCAAATCAATAGAAAAAAATGAATTATATTTTACAAGTAAAATTAAGCTAGTTTTTGTACCATTAAAAGTTTTTAAAAATATATTTTTATGACAATTAAGCATGCTTTATGATGTTTAATGTGTCCTGATGTTTTCAGATTTTTTATTGTAAATAAATAAAATTATTCTAAATCAAAGTAGTACTTAAAAATTACACCCAATAATGTGTATACTTGGTTATTTTATTTTATATTTTATTTTGAATGTTTTTTTGGCATTACAGTATACAGTTTAAGACTTTTTGCATTAAGGTGTTGAGAATTTGGCTGTGAAATGTGTTTAACTGTCATGAAAATAATGTCAATTGCAAACAATTAATATTTTTTTAATAAATGTCCTAAAAAAATAACTTGCATATGTTTTTCTTTTGCCTTTGGGGTGCTTTTATGATTTCAGTGCATGTGAAATCGGTCCGTCTTTGTGCCGCAGCTCCTCTCGATATTTCACTGCATTATTTCTGACTCTCTCTCTCTTTGAGATCGTCCATGTGTCCTCTGTTTATTTGGGGACGTGGTCACATGATGCGCTGTTTGGCCCGTGTCTCTGCTGTACTGTCTGAACTCTGTCTCTGTTTAAGGACACAACAAAGCCGACTTTAAATTCCCTTCTGTATCTGATCGTGGGGTTTTTATTGTGACACGAGCACTTATGATGACAGCCGTCCATCAGTTAGATCGGCCATAATGTCTTCATCCAGAAATACACGCGCGCTCAGTCTCGTCTCGCTTACTGTGTTGTACAGTCTCACACTCCTTTAAATATGTACATCTCACATGTAGCTACTAAAAAATATATCCTGTGAATACATGCTAAATATATTCTGCAAATGCTGAATATCTGATCAGTTTGTCTGTTTTTCAGGCAAGAGTTTCACTCTCACCATCACCGTCTTCACAAACCCTCCTCAAGTGGCCACGTATCAGAGAGCCATAAAGATCACTGTGGACGGACCCCGAGAACCACGGCGTGAGTGACCACACGCAAATATAAATATATGAAATATATTTTAAAAATGTAATACCATACACTGCATATACATACATACACATATACATACATACATACATATATATATATATATATATATATATATATATTAAATAGTATATGTATATTCACACACACACACATACTCTTTTTGAGGCGATACATGTAATATATGTACTGCCAACTTGTGTTTTTATTATGTTCATTATCAGTGTCATTTGATCAGTGTAAAACAGTGAATTAAAGCTGTGGACGTGTTTTAGTTTGATGTGGTTTGGCTGTTGGTGGCTGGATGGGTTTCGTTTTGTCTCTTCTGTGATTTCAGTCAGTTTGACAAGTAACGGGTGAGATTTGAGTATGATTAGTATGTTGGTTCACAGGAAATTTTTTTTATGCCACTTACAAGCCAGTACATAGTAGTGATGGTATCTGATGTAAATACTATGGTACTGAATGTTTTTTTCCATATGTATTAGATGGTATTCAAGGTATGGTAAAAAACAAAAAACAAAAAAAACGTTAATTTTTGTTAGTGGAATGTTTTTATTTAAAATAATTCTTTAAAAATGACAAATGAAAAAGGAAAAAAGACATGAATGATTTTAATATTGACAGTGAAAAATTATTATTATTGTTATTGCATAATTTGTTATCTTTTAATTATATTACTTTTAAGTTTTGATAATAATAATTTATAATATGTATTGTGTCTTCAGATTTTCATTGTTATAATCATTTTTATTATTATTGTTTGATTTATTTTAACTTGACTTTAGTATATTACATTATTATTAGTAGTAGTAGTTCATTTTTCATTGTTTTTATTAGTAATATAATTTTTTATAATAATAATTTAATAATTATAACAATTTAATTAAAAAAATAATATGCATTAATTTTGGCAATATTATAATTATTATTAATAATATTATCATTATTAAGTGTATTTTTATTAAAGTACCAGGATTGGCATTAATATTGAGTTATCTTTCCACAAATTATTTGTATTGGTATATCACACTATTTGTATTGGTATGTCTCTGAATCATATTAGTCAGATTAGTGTACTGTGTGTGTGTGTGTGTGTGTGTGTGTGTGTGTGTGTGTGTGTGTGTGTGTGTGTGTGTGTGTGTGTGTTTTAATAGCATGTCTTTATATGAGTGTGTATCACGCTGTGCTCTCGTGTTGGTGGCCGTGGCGGCTCTATTCCCCGTTGGTCCGTTATTCCGGTCGGGAATCTGTCGGACGGCGCCACCCCACATATTCTGGGTCTGTCTGGCGGGATGCGCTGGCCTCGTCTTCAAAGCGTTCAGACGCGCTCTCTGATTTCAGCAGGACTTCCTCTCCTCGCGTGCGCAGACGACTGCGCGGATGAGTGCGGCTGATGGTTTCACACAGCTGCGGCCGCGTCTTTTCCTCTTGCCTTTTTCTCTCATCGCCTGTGATCATTAATCCCACCGTGCTCTATGTGTGAGGTCAGAACGACACACACATACATCAGACACCACAGCGCCCCCTACTGGAGCAATGACACGCTCAATCAGCATCATTAGTAGCATGTGAGCTGTACAGAAGTGTGTGTGTGTGGTCAGATCATGGTGTGTGTGTGTGTGTGTGTGTGTGTTTAAGTGGCTTTGATTGTGTTAATGGACAGTCAGTAACTAAATCGTTCTCTCTCATCTTCGTTGTGTGTGTGTGTGTGTGTGTGTGTGTGTGTGTGTGTGTGTCCAGGCCACCGACAGAAGCCGGATGAAGCAGTAAAGCCAGGCGCGTTAGCTTTCTCTGAACAGTTGCGGCGAAGTGCCATGCGGTGCAGTCCACACCATGGCCCCGCCCCCAACCCCCGCCCCACCCTCAACACACCCCCCTTCAGCAGCCCCGCCCACAGCCAGATTTCCGGTGAGTTAGACGGCAAAAACTCTGTACCTTACGCACATTTACATCATAGAGCAACTCGATTCTGTTCAGTTCTATTCAATTCAATAACATTCCCTTCTGTTCTGTCCTATTCTATTCTGTATTCTACTTTTCTACTGAGGGCAGAGCTGATTGTTAATTGTAATCAATTCCATTCTATTCCATTCTTTTTTGTAGTTCTGTCCTGTTCTATTCTATATTCTACTCTTCTGCTGTAGGCAGAGCCGTTTGTTAGTTCCATTCCATTCTATTAAATTCTGTTCTGTTCTCTTTGTTTTCTACTCTGTTCTGTTCTACTCTTCTAATGAGGGCAGACGTGTTTGTCAATTCTATTCAGTTCTATTCAATTCAATTCTATTGCCTTCTGTTTTTTCTTATTCTGTTCTATATTCTACTCTTCTTCTGTGGGCAGACCTGTTTGTTAGTTCTATTCAAGTCCAATCTGTTGTTGTTGTTTTTGCTTTTGTGTCCTACTCTATTCTGTGTTCTACTCTTCTACTGAGGGCAGACTACTCTATTCTATTCTATTGTAGAGGATTTTTTACTAAAGACCCATTAGAATCATTATTAAAGATACAGTCCATTATTTTCTGTTTGATTGTGTTCTTCAGTTCCATTTATTTCTATTCCAGGGATTCCCAAACTTTTTTTAAATTTCCGGGGTAAGTTTTATTTATTTTTTATTTATTTTGTTTATTTATTTTATTTACTTTACTGTATGTATTAAAATATAAGAACGTGTTATATACAGTAAGTGAGAATATAAATTAGAAATGAAAATAAATCAAAAATAGAAAAAGAAAATGAAAATAGTTCCCTCACAAACCCCAGTTTGGGAAACCCAACTATTCTATTCTATTCTATTCTATTCTATTCTATTCTATTCGTTTCATTTCATTTCATAGTCCTTCACCCCTCATAATCCCTCTATAGATGATTCTAGGCATCACTGACCTCATTAGAGTCAGTAGTAAAATCATATTAATTGCTTTGCTGGAATACAAACAATTTCACAAAATCAATCAGAATTTCCTGCAAATGCTTGTGTTGTGCTTTTGCATTAGTGTGTAATAGTTCAGGGATAGTGAAAGGAAGGGTGTTGGGGTGGGGGGGGGGGGGGGTTGGTATTTGTGGTTTACGGGGACACACATTTGTTTAATGACATGGATATGACAGAGGTATTACAATTTGAAGTTGGTTTATGAGGACACTGCCTATGTCCCCGTAATTCAAAAGGCTTAAAAAACATACTAAATGGTGTTTGTTTTTTTTTGAAAATCTAAAAATGCAGAAAGCTTCCTGTAAGGGGAAGGGTTGATGTAGGGCAATAGCACATACAGTTTGTACGGTATAAAAACCATTACGCCTATGGAGAGTCCCCGTAAACCACAAATACCAACGTCCGTGTTTGTGCGTGTGTGTGTGTGTGTGTGTGTGTGTGTGTGTGGCACGTTGTTTTTGGTTCTGCTTGTTCCTGGCAGGTGACGGGGGGAAGTGGGGACACATCACACATCATCGGACGTTCAGACATAACAAATACAGTGAACAAGGCCTCCTTTGATTGGAGCTTAGACAAGCATGCCAGAGCGTGCCACCACACACACACACACACATGCAGTGGAAGGGAAAGTTTACAATCAGCAAAAGCCTTGTGGGGGCCACAAATGTGTCTTTGCTCTTTCATCGTTTCTTTTGTTTCATACTACAGAGAAGCCAGACTTAAACATTTGTACAGAAGAATGTTTGAATTACACATTTGCTTCCATTAAAGCAGTGCAGTGGCATTTCACACAGTCTGAACACTGGAGCATTACAGCATGCACATTATTCCTGCAGATTTATGCCATTCAGAAATGTGATGCCTTGTGTGAAGCATATTCATTTATTAAATATTTTGGGTAATTTGATTATGCTTTCAGTTAAGAATAAGCGGCATTCACACAGAATGAGTATTCTGCATTGAAAACAGCTAGATGGAGTGCAGCGTCTCTTCTGCTCGCTAAGGCTGCGTTTTATTTGATCAAAAACACAGGAAAAATAGTAAATATTATTGTGATTTAAAATAGCTGTTTTCTATGTGAATATCTGTTAAACTGTAATTTATTTCTGTGATCATTACTCCAGTCTTCAGTGTCACATGATCTTCAGAAATCATTCTAATATGCTGATTTGCTGCTCAAGAAACATTTCTGATTATTATCAATGTTAAAAACAATTTACAGGATTCACAGATGAATAGAAACATTATAAATGTCTTTACTGTCACTTTGGATCAGTTTAATGCATCCTTGATTAATAAAAGCAATAATTCCTTTCAGTCTTCAGAACAGTAGTGTATATATATATTCAGAGCCGTCTTCTGAGAAATCGACTGATTACAGCTCTAAGTTTGGCCTCAGCAGCACTTCTGCTTTTCATGCGTTGTTTAAAACATTTCCCAATCTGTAAACACAGACCTCCCACTCCGAAATACTCAGATCCTCTCAGTTTCTCTTCCCCTTCATGGGTGCAGATGGGAGAAAGGTGTGTGTGTGAGAGAGAACGACAGAAAGACGAGCACCTTGCAAATGCGTAACGAGGAGGAAGCAGAACGCAGAAAAGAGGAAGTGAGACGTGTTTGGCAGGAAGCAGGCTTGTGTGAAAATCCCTCATTCAAAGCGCAACCAAATCTAGCGCTGTTTGATTTTATTCATGGAAATAAGGCCATTAAATGTAACTAAATGATGTTAGTGCTGGTCTAGATGGTGGGCTGTTTACTAGTCTTCCTAAAGCACCAAAGTCTGCATTTAAAAGCCGTTTAAAAAATCATTTTACAGCTATGCATGACAACTAGTGACTCATTGGAGACCGTTTTGATTTCTGCAAAGGAATTTTGTAAGAAACGTCGGACGAGCTGATGATGGAGTGATGAAAGGCCTGCGCCGGCCGGGCCGGACTGCATGTTTCCTGCCTCGTGCTTCCCTCTGATCCGCCGGCCAGAAATAGCAGCGGGATTACGGCCAGCGGAAACCGTTATTAAGTCATTCAAGAGCTCTCTTTCTCTCTCCTTCTTTGCTACTTCTCTTTTCATACCATGAAAATCAGAAGCAGCTGTTCGCATGGGCCCGATGTGTCCGTGTTTGTTAGTGTGCTGGCGTGTTCGGACGAGATCTGCAGCGTGTAGATTTGAGGATGTGCATCTGCTTTTGTAGCTCTTATTTGTGGAGGTTTCAGGGTCGACCTAAAGTGTGCTTAGATTAGGAAAGTTTGGAAACTGTTTATATTTTTCTAATATTTTAGTTTAATTTTTTGTATCTGTAAATATTAAGCCGCAAAAGTCAATTCAGATATGAATCCCGCATGTTCTGCGAGTGTCTGTGTGAATGAATGAATGGCGCGTGGGTTTTTAAATTTTTTTTTTTTACTAATTTTACACCTCATGAGCATTTTACCGTTTCATTTGAGTAAAACCAGCGTCATATCATATAGCTACACACTGAAATTTAAAGGTATTCATGGCAACCCGTCAAAATAAAAGTTTTTCTTAAATACATTGTGCCAGAAATATATTACTATTATTTAGTAGAATGTATGTGATACTATTACTACTACCACTGTTGAAAAAAAAAAATTTATTTTTAAAGAAATAATCACACAATATTTCTTCCATATTTTAATAGTAAATCCCCTTTATTTGCCAAAAAAATAAAATGTGTTTAAATTTTATTAATTAAAAGACAAATTAAATTTGGGTGAAACTTTACTGTTTACTGTTTTTCCTACTTCTATTATTTGCGGAAAAACCTGAAACACAATTTAAATAAGTATAAAGAATGGCATTGATTTTTGTACATTTTATTTTTGTTTGACTTTATTATTAAAAATAGTGTGTGTTTTTTTTAATTAGCATGTGGTACCGAAATTGGTACCGAGAACCGTGGATTTTCACTGGTATCGGTACCGAATACTGAAATTTTGGTTCCGTGACAACACTATATCCTAATGATTTTTGGCATAAAAGAAAAATGTATAATTTTGACCCATACAATGTATTTTTGGCTATTACTTCAAATATACCTGTGCTACTTAAGACAGGGTCACATATATTTTTTATTATACTTTAATTAAATTATTTTAGTATTTTTATGTGTTTTTTATTAGTCTTATTAGTATATTTTTGTTAGCATTTTTAAATATAGACTATGTAATTTATTTTCATTTCATATACATGCATACACTGTGTGTGTGTGTGTGTGTGTGTGTGTGTGTGCGTGTGCGCGTGTTTAATACCAGTTTTAGCATTAAGAAAGATTTTTGTGAATTGAAATAAAGCTAATGTATATCAGCTTTATTTCAATTAACAAATATGTTTTTAAAACTATCTATTTGGAAACTTTTGGTGTAACGGCCACTGCTGTATTTTGACTTATTTATTTTTTGGTCTCCGATCACTAAAACAATGTGACATTAACAAACTCGCAGCCAAACTTCTTGAATGTCCTCACCTCAGATGCTTTGATTTTTTTCCCAGTAGTTTTCCAAAATTAGATGGATCGGAGTGAATGGAACTGGCTGAAGGGGTTTTTGGAAGCTGGAAAGTCTGCTGTCTGATAACTGAGACTTTGATCATTCCCACAAATCGAACCTCAGAGGATCGCAATGAATTCTTCTCAGGAAAATGATTTCAAAGCCACTTCTAAAAGATGTGTTTCCTGTGTCTGGGAAATGAACACTTTCCCAAGTCAACTTTTCTCACTTCCCACCTAGAAATGATTATTTTCTTAACCCGTACAGTATGCTGTTCATTTTTCCATGGATGACAGAAAGCGTTTAGTAGAGCTGCTCAGATTGGCATTGATCAGTTCAATGATCAAATCTGCATAAGAAACAAATTTAAATGCATAATAAAGAGGTAAGGGAGATTTAAATATCACACAAACCTATTATAAAACTGGAATATAGCGTATATAGATTCATACAGACAGGTTCCTTTTATTTTAGTACTATTTATATACCTTTTATATCAGTTATTCATTTTTTGATGTCGATATTTTCAGTTTTCGTTTGAATTTTAGTTTATTTTAATGTGCTTTTGTCATTTTTTTAAATATATATTTTTTATTTAATATTTCCAGTTACCTTGTCATCTAATATTTTAATTAAATTTTTTTTTTTTTTAGCTTTATTAATGTTTTGATGTAGATTTTATTTTTATATTTTCAATTTTCATTTTAGTTTAAGTTTTAGTATTTTAATGTTTTATATATATATATTTTTATATATATAAATATTTTCTAAATATATACTATATGTGTGTGTCTTTATATATACGTACATAATAAATATACACACATATAGTATATATTTAGAAAATATTTACATGTATATATTTATATTATATATAAATATATTTAACATATAACATTTTTCTTAAATATATATAATTGCATGTGACAATTCACTTTTTTTTTTTTAATTATCACTTACTTAAAAATTTTAAGTCAATGGGTTTCCTCAATTTTTTAAAGTTAATTTGACTTATCAGTTTTTACAGTGTACAGTTAAGCTGTTTAAGCTTCATTTCGATTCTTTTAATATTAGTTAACAATAACAGCACTGATTTGTATGTAGCTTATATTTGGTGTGTATTTCCCCGTCTCCATTTTTAGTAGCCGTGCGTGTGTGTGCGCGTGTGTGTGTGTGTATGTGTGTGTGTGAGCCCAGTAAAAAATGAGTCCCGCTCGTACCGGATGCCGAATCCGCCTCCAGCCACCCACCCAGCCATGTGTGACTCCTGCTCCAGATCACAAGCCCTGAGCCTGGGGAGGGAGGCAGGAAAAGAGGGGGTTTCTGGGGGGCCTGGCAGCGGGCCGCGCTCTGGCTGCACTTGAAACGGGCCGCACACTCTCTGGCCGCTGTGCATAATTTGCTTCCTCTCTGATGGCTCTCCCTCCCCTTCTGTCTGGAAGTCTGCAGGCGATCGGCGAGCGTTTATTAGACCGAAGGGAGAGAGAGAGAGAGAGACTCATTCTGAGAGAATGTCTTCTCCTCCTCCTGCTCCTCTCACTCCATTATTCAGTGTCCTCGTGTTTGTCTTTATTAGAGATCCTTTTTTAATACTCCACTGATGTTGATTGGTATGTACCCTGCCATTCAAGGATGCATTAACTTGATCAAAAGTTACAATAAAACATTCATTATGTTACAAAAGATTTCTATTTCAAATAAACTTTCTATTCATCTGTGAATCCTGAAAAATAAAATGTATCACAGTTTCCACAAAAATATTGGGCAGCACAACTGTTTTCAACATTGATAATAATCAGAAATGTTTCTCGAGCAGCAAATCAGTATATTAGCATGATTTCTGAAGATCATGTGACACTGAAGACTGGAGTAATGATGCTGAAAATACAGCTGCGCATCACAGAAATAAATTATTTTGTAACATACATTCTTGTAGAAAACAGCTGTTTTAAATAGTAATAATATTTCACAATTTTACTGTGTTTTTGATCAAATGAATGCAGCCTTGGTGAATAGAAGAGACTTTTGAACAATAGCGTAAATACCATAGTGCACTGTTTTTAAGGGATGTGAACATGTGAGTTTACTGGACGGAAAAACTGTAATGCATAAAACGTGTGTGTGTGTGTGTGTGTGTGTGTGTGTCTGTGTTCTCAGTAGCCATTAATAACATTTCTGTATTTTTGAGAGTGTATTTCTTGGATTTGCTAGTGAAATGGAACGGTCATAAAGTCATTTACTGAATATGAATGTTTGTTTTCAGATTCTAGGCAGATGCAGACGTCTCCGTCCTGGTCGTATGAGCAGTCGTACCCGTACCTGGGTCCCATCTCCACCCCAGCGGTTCACCCCACCACACCCATCTCCCCCAGCCGCAGCGCGATTCACTGTGAGTTCCACCGTGCTGCAGGGACACTTGTTTGTACTTTTTTGAGGGGTTTGATAAATCAAAATAATACTTAAAAAAAAAAAAAAAAATTCTTGTACTCCAATGATTGTTTTATTTCTGCTTTTAAATATTCTGATATTAAATAAGTATTTAAATAATTAAATAAATATAGCTTCAGTTATCAAACTCTTAATAAAAATAAGTGTCTGATTAATAAATTATGAAATTATTAATGTTAGAAAACAACATTATTTGATCTCTAATTAGTATTCCATTCAGGTAGCTGATATAAACATGCAAAAGAACAGTATATGCCATAAATGAACATAATTAATAATTACATATAACTAAATCAAAGGTCACCATTAGATTAAATTTCCTTAAATTTCCATTCTAGACCAAAATTTGCAACTGTTATTTTAGTATTGTTTATATACTGTGTGTGTATGTATATATGTTTATATGTATATATATATATATATATATATATATATATATATATATATATATATATATATATATATTTTTTTTTTTTTTTTTTTTTTTTTAATTTTAGTAATTTTGTGCTTTGGTATATTATTAAGTTTAATTATTTATTATTTATTATTTTGTTCAATTTTAGTGTTGATTTCCATGCTTCAACTTAAACTTATTTCAGTAAGTTCAAACAGGCTTAAATTTATACATATATAGATGGAAATATTAGATGCAAAATGGTAAACTAAATGAAAATTGCACAAAAAGATTTAGCAATTACAATAAATGGAGATGTTTTTTCACACATCTCAAAGTTTCAGATCGCAAAAGTGTCTCAAACTGAGCTCCAAAGTCTACAACCGAGATCTCAATATGAACATTTCTCATCAAATGATATGAGCTGCTCCGCATTCATTTTCAGCTCTGAACTCTTACTAAATGACGACTACTGACTCATTTGGGCCTGTCTTTAAAGGGAGAGTTCAGGGATAGTGTTTTCTAATAACTAACTCTTTAACTGTCCAAAGGAGTTTTTTTAACTATATAACCGATCGAGTGTTTTGTGTTCCTGCAGGTCCAGATCTGACGGCATTCACTGACCCTCGCGTGGGTCTGGAGCGTTCCTTCCCGTCGCTGCCCTCGCTCCCAGACGGGCGTTTCTCGGACCCGCGCGTGCCGTACCCCACCGGAGCGTTCACATACACGCCCACGCCCGTCACCAGCGCCATCGGCATCGGCATGTCGGCCATGAGCAGCCCGGCGGGCCGCTATCACACGTACTTACCCCCGGCGTACCCCGCGGGCTCATCGCAGGCTCAGGCCGGCCCCTTCCAGCCCGGCTCGTCCCCGTATCACCTGTACTACAGCAGCGCCGCCGGATCCTACCAGTTCTCCATGATGCCGGCCGGAGGAGGAGGAGGAGAGCGCTCGCCCCCGCGCATCTTACCGCCCTGCACCAACGCCTCCACAGGCTCCGCCCTCCTGCACCCCTCGCTGCCCAATCAGAGCGAGGTGCTGGTGGAGGCCGAGGGAAGCCACAGCAGTTCACCAACCAGCCTGTCGGTGGAAGCCGTCTGGAGGCCGTATTGATGCTTGCTTGACCAATAGGAGGAGGCAGGGCCGGATTTACACACAGGCAGTCTAGACACGGGCCTATCCTCGCTTGTCCAGGGGGGTCCAAACACAGTGAAGAGATATATATATATAATATTTTTGTTATATGATGGGCTATCTACAACAATAAAAGAACCTAAACCCTAGACGACGAATGTGACCCTGGACCACAAAACCAGTCAATTTTGTGAAATTGAGATTTATGCATCATCATAAAAACGCTTTCCATTGATGTGTGGTTTTGTTATGATCGGCCGATATTTGGCTGAGAAACAACTATTTGTAAATCTGGAATCTGAGGGTGCAAAAAAATCTAAATATTGAGAAAATTGCTTTTAAAGTTGTCCTAATCAGACTAACCAAAAATGACGTTTTGATATTTTTACGGTAGTAAATTTACAAAATATCTTCATGGAACATGATCTTTACTTAATATTCTAATGATTTTTGGCAAAAAAGAAAAAACAATCATTTTGACCCATAATATGCACAAATATACCTGTGCTACTTATGACTGCTTTTGTGCTCCAGGGTCACATATAATATTTTTGATATACTATGTGCTATCTACAACAGTAAAAGAACCAAAACCCCAGAAGACATTGAGCAAATAAATAACAAACAATAGGGTAAAATTGACAAACTATTTCCATGTTTTCCACCTTTTTTATGTACGGAAATCACGCTGTCACAGTACAGACACACATGCAGATACATGTACAGAAACTTGTCGGCAGCGATGCCCCGTGAATGTATGAATAGTTCAGCAGCTGAAAAGCTACATGACATTTCTCAGTAGCAGGGTTCTTGAAGCAGTTCAACTTACAGATTCGCTGTTAGTAAACGTTGCTGAGAGACGCACAGATGCAGGTTTTCACACGCGCTTAATCTCTCTCTAATAACTGCATTAAGACTGCATATCATGCCTCTGTTATTAGCTCTAACATTACATTTTGGAAAGGTTTGGGATGAGGTGTGTAAGAAATTAATTCAACACGCATGAGATTTCACGAAGAAAACATGACAAATGTCTTGAAATAATATTAATAGGCAAGGGGGGCCCAAAAATGAGTTTTGCCTATGTCACGATAAGAGGTAAATCCGGCCCTGGGAGGAGGGCAGCTGAACGAGGTGGATTCTGATCGGACTTGACGGACGGACTTTTGTTTTTCACAGCGCAGCATGAGACTCGTTTGTTTTTTAAAATTGTGGATAGTTTGTATTGTTATTATTAATATTATTGTTATTATTATTATTATTACTGTTGTTTGTCTCGTCATCACTGTACAACTTTGTTCATCAGTGCCAGATATGTTTAATGTCAAGAAAAACCTCAAGGCCTCAAGGAAACAGACTCTACTCAAACGCTTCGCCGTCATGACGCAAGAAAATTTACACGGTTTTGGTGTTAATAAATGCATGGTGGGATAACAGTCCCACCAAACAAAAATAAAATATATTTGCAACTATCTAGACTTTGCATAAATATGATATAATAAAATAAAATATTAATAATGCATTTTATGTTTTTTTTGTTGTAGTTTAATGATTGCTTGTTTAATTTCAGTTTTTTTGACCATTTTAATATTTAAATAATAAAATGTTGCTTCAGTTATCAGGTACTTAAAAATAATTAATATCAGAAAACAATATCAGTTGATTTCTACTTAGTATTTCATTCAGGTGACTGATATAAACATGCAAAACAGCTTTACATAAATGCAATGCTATATGCTGTAAATAAAATGCATTATTGATATTTTATTAATTATTTTATTTTTATTGTAGTCTAGTTGTTGCTACTGCTTTTTGACAATAATAATATAATATTAAAAAATAATAAATATTGATTTAGTTGTCAGACAGTTAATAAAAATAATAAATATCAGGTAACTGATGCAAAATACCTTTGCAAAAATATAATGCTATATGCAAAAAAAAATTTTTTTTTTAAATCACAATGCATTTTGTAGTCTAATGATTTATTCATTGTTCTTTTTGATAATAAATCTTCAAACATTTTTAAATAAGATAAGTTATCAGACATGAAATATAAATAAAATGACAAAATATGAATTGATCTCTATTCAGAATATGATATAAGCATATCGGCTAACTTTAAGTTGCTCAGTTCTCTTCTGTAGTTGACCATAGAGGAAGATGATTTACTCTGATGTCCTTCTACAGTATCGTGCATTGCATTTGGACACATTTCTGAATGTAATGATGCATGAACTCGATCTTGTGTAGAGTCTGTTTCAGGTCTAATACTTTTAAACTGATCCGCAATGAAGAATCCAAACGCGATCCGCTCACGATTGAAAGGCGTGAATGGGTCGACAGATGCTGGTTCCTGCAGTGGAAGTGAAGGAAGTGAAGAAAGTGAAGAAAGCGAAGCCTCTGCCGGCGGCGACTCGCTCTTAAGAGCTTCAGCAGACTTCTGACTCTTTACATTTCCAGGTTTACGAGACTTCGCCGCGGTCACTGCCTTTCACGCTCGTTCTCTCCACTAGATTCACAGCGAATTCAAGCTTTCCGACTGATGTGCTCATGTCACGGTTTGCTGGATGGCAGAATCATGGACCTGATTTTTGTGTAAATAGATTGTAAAAGACTCACACACTCGACACGGTTCTCAACCTCCACAATTGTGAAACGAGCAAAACCTTTTGAAATGCAGCTTCATTCTTTTCCTTTTTTGACATTTCTTTGGAGAATATAACACTTTGTTGTGAAGAAACTGCTTATTTCTATATCATGTGTGCTGTGTTTCTTTCTTATTAGTGGTGTGTAATAATCTACCCTGATGGTATCATTACTATATTCACAAAACATGGACCCCACACGCTCTAAAGTACATGTACTGTATATAATCCAGCTAGTACCTGGTCCAAAAAGTACCTTTTTTCATCTCTAAAGAGACCATTGCAATAGCAGACAGGCGAGCGACACTCCGGTTTCCTTTAGAAAGCGATTTGCTTCTGAAGCACTCAAAACTATTGTTTTAAGGCCAACATGAAATCAAAACTGGCTCAAACTGTGCACTCCTTGAACGACTGATCGATGCACATGATCCTTTGAGTTTTGACCACGCAATCAAGATTTGTATTCGTCACATACACAGTAAAACCTGGTCAGCGGCTTCGACTGTGCATGAAGTATACAAACAGCTAAAAATGTTAACATAAGAAACAAAGAAAAGTAATAATAATAGCAAAATACAGCCGCAATGTGGTAATAAATCAACTGTTATTTTAGTATCAATCTATTAGTTTTTATTCATATTTTTATTTTGTTTTAATTTTTTATATTTTAATTTGAATTACAATTCTAGAAATTATGCGTTTCGTTTTAGTAGCTTTTTTAATGTTTATTGATTTTTATTGTAGTTTTAGTTGTTTTAGTACATCACGATGACTAAATAACTAAACTAAATGAAAATTTTTAATGTTATATATTTTTTTAGTGAACGTTTATTGCAAGTAACAAAAATATTTTGTGGTTTTATATTTACTTTTAGTTGTAGTTAATTATAATAACCCCGTGAGTCTCATCTGATAGCAACAGTGCAGTAATATTACTGAATATTATTATATATTGTTAATGAGTAACAAGTAGTTAAACGTACAGAGAAGTGTGACCAACAAACAAAAATATGTTCAAAACACGTTTTACTAACATTCCCATTATGTTATGAAAACATTATTTCTGAACATTCTTTTAATAGTTTAAATATTTGTATTTATTTATTCTTGGTTATGTGAATGTTAAAAGAACATTCATTTTGCAAACATGAGAATGTTACTTTTGAATGTTTTCTGAACATTTTAAAAATGCTAGATGAACGTCCAACTGAAGTGTTTCAGGGGAAAAAACGCTCTATGAATGATGTAGAAATGTTTTTGTGCTGACATTTTGAGAACATTTTAAAAGAAAACCACAAAAAATATATTTTTTAAGAATATTTTGCTCCGATTAAGTTACGAAAAAGTTATTTCTGAATATTCTCTGAACTTTCAAAACATCCAGTTTTCAGCCGTTATACAAACGTTAAGGGAACATTCCATTGTATCACTTTGCAAACATGTGAAAGTTACTTTTTTAGAATGTTCCCCGAAACAAGAAGTAACATTAAGTAAAAAACATTTAGACGAACATTCCATGAACAATAAATAATGCTTCAAGAACATTCGACCAGATAACTTCAAATGAAAGTTAACATTGTTTATAACGTTACTTCCAACGTTCCTGAAGGATGAAATCAAACCCTTTCCTACGTTTATTTATCTTTCACTAGAAATACAGTCAAACCAAAATTTATTCCGACACCTTCAACATTTCTCACATTATCACAGTTTATTCGCTGTAGTTCAGAAAATGCTATAAAAGAACTCCGAGTTAAACTGTGTCAGAACAAATGAATGAATGAATTCGGCTGAATAGCTGTCAGCTGTTAAATTTAAGAAACACAATTAGATAAAACCACTTTAGGTCAAACGATTACTAAGCAATGCTTCATTTTGTTCAGTCTGTGGTGGAAAAAGGTTAGCAATTACAGAAAAAACATAATTTTTGGTCCCAAATTTGTATCAATTTTACTGGTAGTCCCCTGTGTGAAGAATTTTGGGGTGTAATATGTGACCCTGGAGCACAAAAGCAGTCTTCAGTCGCTGGGGTATATTTGTAGCAATAACCAAAAATACACTGTATGGGTCAAAATTATCCATTTTTCTTTTATGCCAAAAATCATTAGGATATTAAGTAAAGATCATGTTCCATGAATGTATTTAGTAAATTTCCAACCGTAAATATATCAAAACTTCATTTCTGATTAGTAATATGCATTGCTTAGAACTTCATTTGATCAACTCTCAATATTTAGATTTTTTTGCACCCTCAGATTCCAGATTTTCAAATAGTTGTATCTCAGCCAAATATTGTCCAACAAACCAATGGAAAGATTATTTATTCAGCTTTCAGATGATGTATAAATCTCAATTTTGAAAAACTGACACTTAAGACGTCCAGGGTCACATATGTTTACTTTATGTTGCTATCCTCACTTACATAAATGAACTGTAGTGTCCTGCATCCTCCAGACACACACACACAATATATATATATATATATATATATATATCAAAAAGGATATCTGGTGTCTGAATATTTTTTGTTTTGATGGTATTTGATGTTTGACTTGAGCGTCTGGTTTCTCCAACTGCTGTGTGTCGTCTCGTTCTGATCTGACAGGATCTGTTGGTCTAGTGAGCATGTGCCAGTGTTTAACGCTGTGTACTATTCTCAACCCAGGAAGAATTTACACAGAGACGAGCCTCGACCTGCCCGCGGCCTGCAGATACGACTGATAAACCGCTCTCGTTTACAATGTTCCTTCCCCTCTATTTGTACTTCCCTCTTTCTGTCCAGAATTAAACACACACAGACCCACAGGAGACGCGAGGCTAAATAAAGGCAGACCTGTCCCTGGACGCTGCCGGCTGGGCCTCGGCTATAATTGTGGTCTAGGAGTCGGGCCAAGGCCTATAAAATCAAATCGCCTTCTTAAAAAGAGCCGAGGGTGAGAGAGCAACACGACAGAAACACCCACAAACACACACCGCCGGCCGTCTGTCTGTCAGAGAGAGAAACACTGGGCTGAATGCTGTAAACTGGGCCTGTTTCTAGTCATCAGAGTCTGCCTGATGCTGTCCAACATCCCTCCACATCTCAAAACAGCTTCGCATACACACTTTAATTGAATAAATTAATAAAAAATATTCATGTTCTATTGTACTCTAATGATTACAGTTACATGTGGTATATTTTAATAATTAAAAAAAATATTTAAAGTAATGTTGCTTCAGTTATCAGATGCTTATAACAATCAGAAAACAATATTAGTTCATTTCTTTATTATTAGAAATATAGAAAATAATTTTGCAAAATCTAATGCTATATAGGCCATATACATTAAAATTATTATTAAAAAAATTATAATGCATTTTTTAAATTAATTTTAATAATTTGATGTTTTTTGACAGTCATTTAACAATATTTATTTATTTAATTAATTTCCAAATGTACATATAAAAAGCACAAAAAAATTGCGATTTTTAGGTACTGAATGAAAAGAAAGTAATAAATAATGAATATAATAAAAACATAATAAATATGAACTATTTTCATTTGAAAAATTAAATAAAAACAATGAATTTTCCCTACTGTCCCTTTACTTTGCGTTGGTACAAACGTCCAAAAAGTTACATTTTTCTTTTGAAATACATATTAGAGCTTTAAAATGAATAGAGATCAGCATATCAGAAATAATCGAGTTCTTACTGACTTTTGATCAAATCTGAGGCCGTTTCAGACACTGAACTCGAGGAGATTACTGGGGTCTTTCACTTCTTTCTTTTTGCAAAGCTAATTTTGTGTAATTATTTAATTTTGTGTAAATATATTCTAAGTCTAATCTCTGTATTATTATAAAAATGGGCAAGTTTAGCTCAGGGTCAGGCGGTCATCCATCACGCGTGTCGTCAGGATCGATCTGAAGAGACAGAACCTGCGACAAATCCTCCACACCCACCATATTCACTCCTGACACCTCGCTTCCTCATTAATCACTGATGCAGATGATGAATAGCAGGCAATTAATCGTGACATCCTCACATTAATCTAGATGCTGACATATTGAAAGACGGGTGACAGAGGAAGTTTTGCTTGCTAGCATAAAAAAAAATACTTTAAATCTCTACTGATTAAATAAATAAATAAACGTTATATTATATTATATATTAGTGCTGTCAAACGATTAATCGCGATTAATCGCATCCAAAATAAAAGTTTTTGTTTACATAATATATTTATGTGTACTGTGTATATTACATATATAAAAATACACACACATGCATGTATATATTTTATAAAAATGTTATTTTATATATTAAATATATTTATTTATGATATAAATTATATGAATATAAATATGTAAATACATGTAAATATTTTCAAAATATATACTGTATGTGTGTGTATTTATATATACATAATAAATATACACAGAACACACTCATATATTAGATTATGTAAATAAAAACTTTTATTTTGGATGCGATTAATCGTATATTCAAAAAACATAAAATTAATTAACTGATTTAAAACCTTCAATACTGTCCACCTCTGTATATTATTATATTAGCGAAGTTAAATGATTATAGTCCACAGAATCTACACAATCTTTCTGGACAGTGTACGTGTTAATATTGTTAATATTAAACTAATTTTAATTAGTTTATTATATAAACTGTTAATATTAGAAAAACAATTATGAAACAGCAGTGACTTCACATTTGTAAACTGCTTCAGCTACGATCATAAACTTATACACTGTAGGCAGTCTACCAGAATACATGGAGTATTTTATGGACTACTTATTTGTTAGACAATTTATGCATATTTTAGGTTTTTGTTGTCTTACTGTCAGAAATAAATATGAGACGGTAGAGACTTTACATTTGTCGGGTGTTTCGCTGGTAACTCCAACGCGCTTATTTGCGTCATCACGCAACGCGCTGACGTAATTCCGCTACGCGCGAAATTTTGAGAGTTGCGTTCCAAACAAAACAAGAGACGGTTCCCGCTTCACTCAACAATAACCGACCGGAACGTTCAGAATGGCGGAGTTGGGCTGCTACTCTCCCAGCTTTAAAAAACCGTCCGATGTTCTGCGGATGAGACGGAAGCGCGCGCGGAGCGAAGGCCCGGACCGGAGGACGGTGGACGGGGTTCGTCCGTTCTCACCGGGGCCGCTGCTGAACGCACCGGGCCGAGCGAGCGGCGGCGGCGGGAAGCGCAGAAATCCGTTCGCCAACATCGAGAACACGTACAGCAGTCCCAAGAAGAGAGCGTTATCACACAGCGGCGCTCTGGACGGAAGGAAGGCGGCAGCTGCGGTTCTGGACGGGAAGCTCAGGGAAGAGCGCGCGAACGCTGGAACTCTGTTGAGAGAGGAGCTGTTCAACACTGAGAGACAAAAACAGCACGAGACACAGGTGAGAGGACGGTACATTACACACAACTGTGCTCCATCTACCTGTACACACGTGTGTATGGACATATATATGCGTGTATACTTGTGTGTGTGTGTGTGTGTGTGTGTGTGTGTGTGTATATATACTTGTGTGTGATATTTTTTTAAAAAAATGTACTTTAACTGTTTTATGTCGTTTAAAAATGTTAATTCATATAGTTTTATTATTAGTAGTTTTAAAATAATGTATTATTATTTTTATTTAACATTAAAATGTGCTTTATTTTTAGATTCAATGTAAATATATTATTAATCTTATTTTATTTATTATTATTATTATTATATCATACACTGTAAAAAGTGATAAGTTGACTTAACTTAAAAAAAATAAATAAATGAGGAAACCCGTAAAAATAAGGAAATGATAATTTAAAAAAAAATAAGTTAATTGAATTGTCAAGTTCACTTAACTTTTTAAAAAAAAAATATTATGTACTTATGTATCATTTTAAGGCAACGGGTTTCCTAAATTTTTTTAAGTTGTCAACTCATCACTTTTTACAGTGTATCTTATATTAAAGCTATTTTTATTTTATAATATAAAAGAATATTTGCACTTTTTGATTGTTTTCTATAGACCTTTATATAGTCATATTATTCATAATTGCTTCTGTACATAAAGTTTTGATTTAAAAATAATTTTAGTATTGTTTTTATGTCATTTTGATAATTATATAAGGTGTACTTTTTAAAATGTTAAAATGTTAAAAAAATTTACATTTATATATTACATTAAAAAAGCTTTTATATTCATATTTTATATTCAGTTTTATTGTTTTTTTTATGTATATATAATGTTAGTATTTGTAGTTTATTAGTTTAATATTTATTTATTTATAGTTTTAAGTAGTGGGCTCATTGGGATTGTGAAATAATTCATATTTACTCATAATAATAATAATGTTATCTAACTCAGTCATTCATAATTTCTTACAATAAAAAGTTTTAATGTTTGATTTTGATCATAAGCGTGCATTTCTAAATCAGACATTTACTGTGAAAGCTGCTGTATAATATCATATTGGCTATCGGCATTATCATAAATATCTTTCTTATTTATATTTTGGCCTGTTTACAGGACGGATGTACATGTGCTAATTTTGTTGTGATCTGTCTGCAGACGCCTGTGTCTCTCTCTGACGTTGCTGGTTTGTTTGAGGAGGACCTGTTTGAGCCGGAGAGGTCCGCTCCGGTGCTGAAGGTCTGTCTGATCGTTCCTCGTGATTTCTGTCGTGGCTGATCCGTGTTGATGAGCTTCACTGACGTGTGTTTGTCTCTAGAGTCCAGAGGCGGTTTGTGACGCAGCTCCGGCTGAAGTGTGTCTGGAGTTCCCGGCCGACTGGTCTCTGAAAACGCGTCTGTTGTTCACGTCTCCTCAGTCGTTCTCGTGGGCTGAGCATCTGAAGGCGCAGGAGGAGGCGCAGGGCTTGAGCTCTCACTGCAGGGCCGAGTTCTCCAGCTTACCTGCTCTTATACAGGTCAGGACACCGCTACAGGGAAGGATAATCTCAAACTACTAGCAGAAGTCAGCCTACCGATAAAAATAGAACTACAAATAATTTGTTACATTTTAAAATATTGTATTTTGTTTTTATGATTTTATGACATTTTACTTAAAAAAAAAAAAAGTATACTTTTTTTTTTATTTTTTATATGATTTCATGTTTTAGTATTTATTTTTTATATAGTTAACTATTTATAGTTTTATTTGTAATATTTAGATTTTTATTTTATTAAATAAAATGAGTTAAATATATTTTATTAAAGTAGTAGTATTATTAATAATTTAATGGTATTTTATGTTTATGATATAACATGTTTAATTCATATACAAATATTTTGTATATAGTTTTAGTTTGTGGTTTTTTATTTTATACTATTAAATAATTAAAATATATTATTTTTAATCTATTTATTTTGTATATATATATATATATATGACACACACATACAGCATATATTTTGAAAATATTTACGTGTATATATTTATATTCATATAAATTATATCATATATAAATGTATTTAATATATAAACGTAACATTTTTTTGTAAATATATACATGCATGTGTATTTATATATAATAAATATACACCATTCACGCACACATTATGTAAACAAAAACTTTTATTTTGGATGCGATTAATCATTTGACAGCACTAGTTTATAATTATATTTTAATATTTTAAATATTTGTTTATAAATTAAATTGTTAAACTTGTTTTTATTGTTTTTATGTAACACAAAAAATATTTGTATTTTTGTTTAAATTATTTTGTGTACAATTTTATAAAGTGACTATATCTTTTAGTATTTATTTGTTTAAAGCTTTATATTTTTGGTAACACTTTATTTTGAGGTGTCCTTGTTACCCGTTACATGTACTTGCTATTATAATAACAATAAATTATGCGTAATTACATTCAGGTAACCTTAAACTAAACCCTAATCCTAACCATAAAGCAAGTGCATGTAGTTAATTCATATTACTCAGTACTTAAATCTGTAATTCCACTGTAACAAGCACACCTTAAAATAAACTGTATCCATATTTTCAGTGTAATTTCTAGAGTTTTTCAGTTAATATATTCCAATAGGATGAAATGATGGTGATGTTTAAGTAGTTGTGTGTGTTGCAGGAGCCGCGGGGCTGTGCGCAGCTGCGTTGGGGCTTTCATCAGTGTCTTCAGTACTGGCAGCACCCGTCGCTGCCCTGGCTCTCTCTCTTCCCGCGGATCGGCGCAGAGCGCAAGTTCTCTGGCAAGTGCGCGCCGTGGGCGCAGGACGCAGCGCTGCAGCAGAGTCTGATGAGCGACTGGTACGAGAGAGGAATGAGTTTGTGCCTCATGCATGTAGGGACGGGTGATACCTTATCGTTTGCGATAGGGATGCACGATATTATCGGACCGATATCGGAATCGGCTGCTAATGGCCTGAAATGTAAATATCGGCATCGGCCCAATATGAAAAATTATGCCGATATATGTCTTGCTGATAAGAGGATTAACTCACATGAGGGTTTTCATTTTTAGGTGAACTGTCCCTTTAACGCTGGCCTGTGTGTTTTTGTGTGTGTTGTAGGTCTGTGAGTCTGACGTCTCTCTACAGTCTGCTGAAGGCCCGGCTCTGTCCGTATTTCTATCTGTGCTCGTATCAGTTCACGGTGCTGTTCAGGGCGGCCGGTCTGAGCGGCGCTAAAGGCATCAGTGCACTGCTGTCCCCCACCACTAGAGGGCTGCGTGAGGCCATGAAGGCGGAGGGTAAGAGATAGGGCTGGGTACCATTCACATTTTAACCGCTACAGTACCGGTATCTGTACCCGAAATTCGGTGCAGTTACCCAACGGTACCTTTTTTTCGGTACTTTACTCTCTGTGTAATAACAAAAAAAAATTATTTCAGTAAAAAAAAAAAAAAAAAAAGTCCAAAACTCTGTTTTCAACATTTTGAACTTTGTATACTGTAAAAACAAACAAACAAACAAAAAAGATATATATATATATATATTAGTGCTGCCAAATGATTAGTCACATCCAAAATAAAAGTTTTTGTATACAATACTATATGTGTGTGCTGTGTATATTTATGATCTGTGTGTGTGTATATAAAGACACACAAATACCGCATTTATTTAAAAAATATTTAAATGTTTACATGTATATATTTGTATTCATATAAATGATATCATATATATATATATATATATATATATATATATATATATATATATATATATATATATATATATATATATATATATATATAAATATATACAATTTTTCTTAAATATGTACATGCATATGTGTGTGTATTTATATATACATAATAAATATACACAGTACACGCACACATATTATGTAAACAACTTTTATTTTAGATGTGATTAATCGTTTGTATTAATCATTATTATTTTTATAATAATAACAATATAAAATATTTTTATAATATTTTTTAAAGTAGGCTGATACATAGTTATAATTTGAAGCAGAAATATTTAAAAACCTTAATTTAAATTAAATTGTTTTGCTTGTAAATGTCTTTTTGTATGTTTTCATTTCTCAAATAATTCTTCATGATTTGTACAGAGTGACAGTAAAATACCTTGAACCTTATTTGAAAATGTTTCATTGCACCTTTGAAGTGGTTTTAATAAAACATAAAGGAATTAGTTTTTGAACAGCAGTGATTTTAGCACAGTGAAGGGTGTCGTTGTTAAGAGTCGGTCACTGGAGGGTTATGCTATTGTTTTCTGAAGTCCTGTGTTTGTGTTCAGGGATAGAGTTCTCTCTCCCTCTGCTGGAGGAGAAGAGGAAGAGCAGAGAGCGGAGTGAGAGCGAGGACTCGGCCAGCGGCGCTGTGTGAGTACAGGACCGCTCTCCGCTGACGGGATGCTGATCTGCTTTCAGTGCTCATCAGTGCATTCACCTTTGATTTGACAGATTAAGCGAGCACAGTGAAAACGAGGAGGAGGAGGAGGATGAAGATGATGACGACGGTGGATTTTCCTGGCTGAAGGAGATGGGCGTCCAAGACAAGATCAAGAAACCAGACGCCATTTCTATCAAACTGTATCCTTTACAATCATGTTTATGCAGTGCTTTCTTTAGCTACGAAATCTGATGATTATGTAATTGTTTGTATTTATTAACTCGATTAAAAAAATAAATCTTAATTTAATTAAAACAATTTTAGTTACACGGAATCATTCAGTCGTTTTTATTTTTTTCAAATGTGTAAATGTTTATTAATTTTTATTTATTAATTTAATTTTCGTTTGATATTTTAGTACTTAAAAAATGTACTTAAAAAAATTTTAGTACTTAAAAAAATGTTTAAATTAATTATTTTTGTTAACATTATTGTACTGTTTTTAATGTAAATAGACAACGGTTTTATTCAGAGGTGTGTTTAACTGATTTGTTTAAAAATGTATCACATGAATGTATTTTTGAATTTTTGTCGAGTGTAGATTTGAAACTTCTATAATATAACTTTATTTGTTTACATTGTGTAATTTATTCTGAGATCGCCATGAAAATAGCCTTGATGCTGGCATGGCATTAAGAAGTGGATAAATAACATATATTTTATTTGAAGTAACAAAAATGTTTTATTTTAATGGTGTTAGTGAAGTATTATAACTCTACACGGAACATGACATGTTTTTATATGAGAAACACCCTGTGGTTTATTAGGCCAAAGCTCAGTTCACCTGATCTCGTTCCTTAAGTCGCGCTGCAGTCGTAAGGAGCACAGAGAGGTGCGTTTGGACCACAGACCGGAGTCCGTGGTGTTGGTGGAGGGTTCGAACACCTTCACGCTGCTCAACTTCCTCATTAACTGTAAGAGTTTGGTGGCTGGAGCCGGGTCTCAGGCGGGGCTTCCTCCAACTCTACTGGCCCCTACAGCCTTCAGAGGGGCCACGCTGCACACGCTCAAGGTACGAGACCTCGTGTCTCTCCTCATGTTCTAGATTTGTGGTGTTGTCACATTCTTAGCATTCAAACACGTTTATTTTTCCTTTTATCACTGATTTAGACTGATGTTTTCACACACAATTACTAAAATTGCTGTATTTTTATTTTGAATTTTTTAAAATTTAGATTTTTTTTGTACTTTTATATTTTGTTTATTTGTTGTTTAATACTTTTGTATTTTGTATTTGTTTATTGTGCTTTAATTTCATTTGTTAATAATTTTATTGCATGTCTCTTTTTTTTAACTTTTGCGTTATTTATTGTATTTAAATTTACTTTCTATTTTGTTTCATTGTATTTTTTTGTGTTCATTTTATTTAGTGTTTTACTTTTATATTGTATAGTTTTTATTTTTTAATTTTTATTGTGTTTTAGTTATATTTATTGCATTTTATTTTCCTTTCTTCATTTTTAAATTTATTACATTTTACTTTTATATTGTTTTTTTTTCTTTTTTTTATTGCATTTTATTTTCATTTTGAATTTTACATTTTGTTGCATTTTGTTTTCATTGTAATTTTATTTATTGTATTTCGCTTTTACATTTTATTGTATTCTATGTTTTTCTTTTTTTTTTTCTTTTTTTTTATTTATATTTATTGCATTTTATGATACCGTATTGACCCGAATATAAGACTTTCCCTTTTCAAGATGTACCTTTTGGAAAAAGGCTTTTTGAAAACCAAATCTTGTGTTTTTTCTTAAATTATTACCATATTGCATATTTTTCCTATTTAAATTTTTTGTTTTAAAAGTATGGTAAATATTGGTAAAATGTACCACCAATCACAGATTTAAATATACACTTTTTGATAAACCATAAAAATAACAGGTAGCTCATCTGAATTTTTATATATATATATATATATATATATATATATATATATATATATATATATATATATAATATAATATAATATAATATAATTTAGATATTTATTATTATTATTTATTTTTTTTTTATTTTTTTACCAGCATCAGTATATTGAGGTTGTTACTGGACCCAGATTACATCATGTATTTTTTCTAATGAAAGCGATTTGTCTGTGTTAAACGCTTCAGACCCGGACCGTGAATGTGAAGACTCAGGTGAGAGCGGGCTATCAGGACGTGTGCAGTCTGGAGGTCACGGGACCCATCATGCCCCACACGCTCCACGCGCTGACGCAGCTCCTCAAACCCGCTCAGAAAGGAGAGTTTTCAGTGGGTCTCTACACCCACGAGCCCACGGCCGTCCTGAACGTGCCCCTCAGCTTGACCTCTGACCCTCAGCAGCTGGTGCGTTCAAACACATGCACTGTTTTAGCTCTGTGACCAGGTGGAATTTGTGTTACATTTACACTGGAGAAAAAAAGGCGTAGGATTTACTTTAAAACTATTTCTTACTCGGAATTTGCTAGTAAATTTCCCAAGTAATTACAAAGAAACAGTAAGCCACACATTGAATTAAATATGATATTTTGAAGTAGAAAAACTGAAATATTTTCTTGTAAAACATACACCAATGTTTTTTTTTTTTTCTTCAAATAATCATTTTTTCAGTGTGCAAATGCATTCAAATTCTTGTCCAGGGATTCCCAAACTTTTATTGTCAGGCATACCTTTTATTTTCTTGAAATAACCCTGATATTTTAAGATATTTCAATTAAGCAACACATTTGCATATTCACGCTTGTCTGATGTTGGCTATCAGTCACGTGACATACTAGTAAATAGATCAAATATTCATGGTTTTATTATATAAGTGGTTTTATAAGTGTATTTATTTATTTATTATTCTTTAGAGCTGCATGACTGTCAGAAAATTAAATCAATTATTTTGCTATTTGTTATTTTTATTATTTTAGTTTTTAAATTTAAAATTGTTTAAAGAACATAATTTAACATTGTAAATAATTTTTGTATTTATTGTTTTTATATAGCTAATAATTTATATTTTATTGTTTACTACTTAATAAATTGTCATCTTAATTGCACTGTAAAAAAAAAGAAAAAAAAAAGTTGAGCCAACTTAAAATTAAGGCAACCAGCTTCAGCAGATTTTTGAGTTCTCAACTTATTTTTGTGGGAGATTCTCAAATTTTTGTTGTATAAACTTAACACGACAAGTTGAGAACTCAAAAATCTGCTGAAGTTGGTTGCCTTAATTTTAAGTTGGCTCAACTTTTCTTTTTTTTTTTCTTATTTTTACAGTGTAATATATTATTATAGAAATTAGGGATGCACCGATACAGAGCTCCTGTACTCGTACTCTTTAAAATGCCCCGATACCACACAGCATGTGTTAAGTGCCATATTCAGACAAAGAAACACCAACAACAGAACAACAGACAGCAGAATGGAGTTATTAGAGATTAAGAATGTCTACGAAGTATATGTGTGCAATGACTTTAATGTTAAACATTCAGTATTAACGCCTGTATAGCTGATGTGCGCGAGCTGATAAGCAAATTGCTGCATGGATTGAATATCCCTTTCTCACAGACATCACTGGATAGTTTGTAGTTTGGTCGGATATGTCAAAAACAAGTAAAACAATGCACAAGTTACTTAACGGTAGGGAGAGAGCAATTAAAACTAAATCGTAAATATAAGACCATTTATGGGAGCTTTCACTGTAAACCATTTATTTTCAACCTTAAGCACCTGGCCGCTCTGCCAACGACGCTGTAGACAGATTCGTTGACGCTCTGATGATCGAAGGCTTGGTCTTGTATTTAAAGGAGCCGAAAACAAAACAAGCATGTTGATCTTGTGCAGACTGACCACAAGCAGGTTATAAGTTAACCTCATGAAATATTTTAATTGTGAAAGTAAGAAATTGATCAATGGAAAGAACTTTATAGTTACAACAATTATAGTTACACGTTTGCTAACAAAATAAACCAATAAATGCCATTTGTGTGGTGTGTGTTTTTAGTTCATGGTTAAGTGCTAGTCTAATTTCAACATGCAGTTTATAGGAGACGTTTACTAGCCCGGGTCTTTAATTAACATTAACATTAATTTGTGCGCAGCCTACATTCCAAACTGTCCTGGCTGAAGTGTAGCCTAAATGCAGTTGGTCAAATCGGTGTTGTTTTGAGCAAATGAATTGCATTCCCGCTGAAAAACAAGCATTCTAGCGTGAAAATGCTTGGGAACTAATGTGGTCGGAACCTAAGTTTACAGGACTGTGTTCTCTGGAATGCACGAGGCTGTACTGTACTTGTTCCTCTCGTTCTGCACCGGTACAAATACGTGCGCGTGCTTTGCTTGCTTCATGAATGATTCTGCATTATATGAGTGGCTTTGGAATATAAATCGCAGCACGTTTCAGATGAAAATAACGCAACACTTACTTCTGCAAATATCACATTTAAGTGATTTATAAGGAGTGGTTCCCTGCATTATTACAGCAAAACGTGTGATTACAGAACTAAACCGCTGCAATGGAGCAGCTCTAACGCTATTACATTAAAGATGATGTACCGTAGAGCAAAACAAATTAACAGTGAAAGTAACAAAAACTTGTAAAATGCATTTTAATGTGTATAATTAAGTATGAAAATAACCGAATGATATACAGTCAAACCAAATATCGTTCAGACAGCAGATATAATTTGATTTTTTGATTTTTTACTAGTGGGTGCAGGACACTATAGTTGATTTAAGTAAGTGAGGATCGCAAAATAAAGTAAACTGTTGACATTATAACCAAAAATTCTTCATACAGTGGACCACCAGTAAAACTGATACAAATTTGGGACCAAAAGTTATTCAGTTTGTTCAGACACAGTTTAACTCTGAGTTCTTGTCATATTTTATTATCATTTTCTAAACTATCACGAATAAACTGTGATTTTGGTTTAACTGTATCTATTTGAATAAAGTTAAACAACTAACATTATACACTCTCTCTTGGTTTCTGTACCCAATATTTAAAAAATGCAATTAAATATCGGTATCGGTACGCTGTATCGGCAAGCGCCAAAAATAAAGTATCGGTATCGGGCGAGTTACGGAAAAACTGGTATCAGTGCATCCCTAATAGAAATACATATTTTAGTTGATATAAGTTTATAAAATAATATATCTAATCTTATTAATATTGCTAGTTGTAACTCTAATTATGAAGAAAAAAAAATGATTAATGTATTTTTGTTGTAAATTAAAATGTACTTTATATGAAAATTATAATGTATTTTACACTAACTTATAATAATAGTAATATTTCTGTCATAAATTCTTCACTCTCAAGCGTTCAAACCCTAATCACAAAGCTTTTATTTTGGCGGAATACTGGTGAAATGATGTAAACATCTGTCCACAAAACTGTTGGAAATAATGCAGATGTGTAAATAAAGTAAGGCAGCGGAAATAGTGAAAATAGTATTTTTAGTGATATGCTGTTTACACTAAGTGCAAATAGCTGTAGATTCTATTTACACTGTTAAAATAGAAGTATTGTAATGCATTATAAAAAAAAATGCAATAATAGCTTACTGAGTGTAAATTTTAATTCAAATGATTAAATGGATGCCACCTTATTGGGACAATAAAGCCCTCCCTACACCTACCCGATACTTGATCTTCAACTTTTTGATTATTTCCTTCATTTTTATTAAAAATAAATGCTTTACTGATGTGATCTGAAATTTGAAAAGGTAGAAAAAAAGTTCGCCAAAAGAAAGATTCGAACCCGGGTCGATCGCGTCAAAAAGAGTATGACGCATGCTTTACCGTCCGAGCCACTGGAGCTGACGATTGACGACCGTCTTTTTTAATGCACTTAGTGTAAATACACACTCCGATACATTCCCAAACACACACTAAATGGTTAATTTTACAGTATTGCATGGTATTTTTGTTTTATTGATGTCTGTGAAGTTAGAAGCGCTCATGCTCTGATTTGGTCTTTGGTTTCCAGGAGTCTGTGGTGCAGGATCTGGGCAGGTGTGGCCTCCAGCAGAGCTCCATTCAGCAGCTGGCCACGCCGAGCATGCTGGGAAAGAGCGCGCTCAGACAGCTGCACATGAGAGACTATTCCTACAGCTGGAAGTCCTGAGATCCAGCTCTGGGAAAACATTAATAGAGAGCTGACATGCCCTGCCTATTAATATCTGTGGTGTATCAGGCTTCCAGTGACGCTCACACTCACTTCACTTCATAGACACTGGGCTTGTATATAGTGTAGCTTTTAGTGTTAACAGTGAAAGCATTTGGAGTTTTAAATCAGTTTTATTTGTATGGGCTGTAATAATGTTTTAGACCTTGTGTGTGTGATTTAAAGTTTAATTTTTAATCAGCGTCTCTTGAAGAGAAAACTGTAAAACTGTTAAAAGCATTCATGATTATATTTTTGACTGTTGAAATCCTTTTTGCCAGTGTATTTATCACACTTGTATGAATTTATTAAATAAGTTGAAATATTTTCTGCTTTTGTATTTCTCATAATATTGTCAAGAATGAGTACAAAAGCACAGAACAAACTTACATGAAGCGGAAATAATGGCTACTTTATAAATAAATGACATGAAATATTGATTTGAGTGTAAATCATTTTTATATGTAAGAGTATGTATAGTGTTTATATAATTTATGTTCCTTCAATTTATATATTAGTCTAACTTAGTGATAGATATTATAGTTATTTAGACCATTTTTCTTTTTCTTTTTTTTTAAATATAAATTAGAAAAAAAAAGCAAACAAATAAAATCTGGAACACTAATAAATATTTATTTATTGCATTTTTCAGGCCATAAAGACCATTTTCATTGTGAAATTATTTTTTTTACTTAACATTTAATGTCATTTAAGGTTTTGTCATGATGGATATAAATAATAAAAATAAATTAATATATATATATATATATATATATATATATATATATTAAATTTACATTTTAAAATGTTTAATGGTATGCACATTTTAGGTGAAATGGACATTTTTTAGCCTTTAAACATGCAGTTTAATATATCTGTCTACCACATCTCTATTCTTTAAAAAAAAAAAAACATGCCCCTTTTAGACTTGCATGCTATTCATTCACTAAAAAAATTAACACTAGCTTCTCTAATCTCTTTGTATTCTACCTATTTGTTTTCTTTTTATTTATTATCCAATTAACAAAAGCAAAAAAGGCCCCTAACACTAGCTTGCTCTCTTCTTTTTCTATTATATCCGTTTTCTTTTTATTATATAATTAAAAACCTCTTGCTGTGTGTACTGTGTTTTGTGATTTTGATTGCTTCCATTGTCCTCATTTGTAAGTCACTTTGGATAAAACTATTTAAGCAATTAGGTTTTTACAAACTGCTCGGTGTTTGTGTCATTGTCCTCGTGTGAATCAGATCAGTCTTGCTTGTCTTAAAATAGAGCCAGGAGTGTTGAAGAGTGTAAATACTTGAAGTCAAGCCAAGAGATTCCATCATACAGAAGACGATCCTGGAGCCCGTGTGCCTCCACGTCTAACGTTTCACAGCCACGACTTATACATTAAAAATACTCAAAGTCAGAGGTGGACAAAACATGCATGAAGGACAGAATCAAGCCTTCACGTCACCAAGCTAAATCCATGCGAATGCACTGCAGTGTTGTAAAAGTAATGGCATTACTGCAGTGTAATGTAATTAATTGTGATGTTGCATCAGGTCGTATTTTAACACCCATGTCACCTCGAGCCCTAAACATAAAGCAGCATCTGTGCAGCGTGACACTCACGGACAGATCCGCTGGATTCATGTTCTCTCTGTTCAGCACGTTACTCGGCCCTCAAGTGCCCTGAACTTCATTGTGATTGAACTCAAGACGAGGCGAGAGTGGCTTAAAAACACTGAATGAAGCACCAACTGAATAACTGAGGACTCGGTAAGTGCTGCTTAATTTCCTGATTTTTTCATGCACTTCAGCTCTTACGAACAGTACTGTGGCTTTACAATGATAGTGCAATGATTGTTTCAGCTGGTAATACCATGATATTCATTAACGATATTGAAGAAACATCTCACTTCACTCTTAAATGCTCATAATATTTATCACGAAGCAGTGAAATTACTCAAAAGACAGAATTAAGGAAAGAAATTGAAAGGTGAAATTAAGATATGTTTATATATATATATATATATATATATATATATATATATATATATATTACATTTAGTCATTTAGCAGACGCTTTTATCCTGAGCGACTTACATATATATATATATATATATATATATATATATATATATATATATATACTGTATATAAATGTACTAATATAAAATATATCAGATGCATACAGTATCAGTCAACATAAATAGGCAAATACAGGTTAAATCTGTCATTTCGATGACTAAAGTACATAACCAGTGTTGTAATTGTTAACTAAAATTTTAATTTAATTAAAAAAAAAAATCTTACCTTGGCAAAAAAAAAAAAAAAAAAAAACTGATATAAATTTAATAATAAAATTAATTAAAATAAGTAAAATAAATAAATAAAAATGTTAAACAATAAATTAAATTAAGCTGAAGTGTTAAAATTGCTAAAACAAAAATGCAAGCTAAATAGATTTTTAAAAACACCAATAAAAAATAAGCTAACTCAAAATAATAAATACTAGTAGTATATAAATACTAAAATAAATTTTTGAATCAATAATGGCTCAAATCCCTTGAGCTTTAGATAAACTATTGCTGCATTGTGTCTAACAATTATATATAATTTGTAAAAAAAAAAAAAATATATATATATATATATAGCAAATATTTGCCCGCTAAATATTTTATATAAATATTTGCCCACAAATATTTGAAGCTAGTTGCCCGCAGGCCGCGCTGCATGAGATAACTGGACTGCGGCGTCTGGAGTGTTTTGTGTGGCTCTGGTTTCAGGCTCAGGGTGACACACGTCAGCACGATTAAATAAAGCTTTCCAAGCGTTTGTGGGAGTCACGGAGGCAGCGGCTCCAGCAGAAGATCATTGGATGATCCTTCTGCTGCTCTAAACACCGCTCCCCACGTGCACTCCTGCTCCACCTCACAACTGATTATTCATATTATTTAGAAGTATAATACACTGAAAAAAAATATTCATTGAATTTACTCCATTTTTTTTTAAGGTAAGTGGTCGCAAACAATTTATTTTAGCTACATTTAAATAAAAAAATTTAGTTGACTAACTTTCAACATATTTTTTTTAGTTAAATGTAATTCAGTGTAGTTTCAAATAATAGTTTTTGTTGTTGTTTGTTTGTTTGTTTGTTTGTTTTTTTAATTATTTAGCAGGTTTTCTGAAAGGAAATGCATATTCTTGGGACTACATTAATTTTTATTCTGGCCCTTAAGGGTAAGTAATACATTTCTTCTGTTTAGTTTCTGTACATTTGCTGATATTAAAGGAACAGTTCACCCAAAAATTGAAAATTAGCTGAATTTACTCACTGCCAGGGCCATCCAAGATGAATATGAGTTTGTTTCTTGGAGAAATGTAGCATTGCATCAGTGTCTCAGCAATGGATGCTCTGCTGTGAATGGGTGCCGTCAGAATGAGAGTCCAAACAGCTGATAAAAACATCACAATAATCCACAGCACTCCAGTCCATCAGCTAACATC
This sequence comes from Acrossocheilus fasciatus, assembly GCA_036784905.1. NCBI lineage: Eukaryota > Metazoa > Chordata > Actinopteri > Cypriniformes > Cyprinidae > Acrossocheilus > Acrossocheilus fasciatus. Next base: position 1,946,076 of record CM071938.1, on the reverse strand, counting down.
TGGAGAAGACGTGATGGACTGGAGTGGTGTGGATGATTGTGATGTTTTTATCAGCTCTTTGGACTCTCATTCTGACGGCACCCATTCACTGCAAGCAAATTTTTGTTTTTGAGTGAACTCTTCCTTATAAAAGCTCTGGTTTGAGGAAAACAAGCAATCATTTCCTCCTCCAGTCTGTCTAGGTTTCTACCTTCAGACGTTGGAGGTCCAGGCGTATGTCGGAGAAAGCGTGATCTTGCCCTGCAGTGGTTCAGGGTTCTCTGCCGAAGAGCTGCACGTTCACTGGGAGGCGATTGGCAAAGACGTGATCTCTCTGCGAGGAGACGTCGTCACGGTCGGGAGAGGCTTTGAAGATCGGGTGAACTTCCTCAGCGATCCTGCAGAGTCTGAGGACTTTTCCCTCATTCTGTCAGATGTGATGCTGAACGATGGAGAGATATACGAATGTCTCTGGAAGGGAACGAAACCCATTTGCTCTGTGTTACTACAAGTGTCGAGTAAGTAGTAGTAACTTACAATTACTAGCTGACAAATAATAGTTATAAATGTAAAAGCACCTCAGGAAACAGTGCCTTAATTATTTGTTATTGTTTCTGTCATCATTATTAGTGTGTTTTCATTGGCTGATTCCCAATAATTGCCATCCAACACATGTGGTTCCAACCAGTCATATGAATAATTATTTATTGTTACTAATCATATGTTTAACCCTGGTTATTATAGTTAACCAAACTAAAAAAATAATTGTTATTTTTAAATAAATTGTTTTTTTTTTTAAATAAACTAAAAAAAAATGTTGAAATGAAATAAATGTTTAAAATATAAATTTAATATATATATATATATATACATATATATATATATATATATATATATATATATATATATATATATATATAAAAAATCATCTGGTTGCCAAAACTACATTTCTCATTTAACTAAACTGAAATAAAAATGAATAAATATTATATGGAGAAAACTAATGAAATTGACAAATTGACAAAAACACAACAAAATTACTATAACTTTATCTATACATTTAACTAAATATTTTTTTATTTAAATGTAACTAAAAATAAAAACTAATTCAAAACATAAAAAACTATAATATTATTTAAATGATACTAAAATAACAATAATATTTCAGAATTTACTTTATTTCTGTAAACTATTATACAGTATATTTTTATGTATTTAGTCCTTTTTTTCATTACACACCAGTAGACTTCAATTTATCAATAAACGTGTCTAAGTATCCTGTTAGTTACATCAGCAGAAATCTAATGGGTTTCCTGAGAATGAGCCAAAAAATGAAATTCATAGAAATATAGGTTCCTCAATAAATTTGCAGTCAAGAACTTGTAATGAATCATTTAAATTTTTTGAATTGGCTGTTTGGTTGAAATAATAAAATAAAATAAAATAAAATAAAGTAAAGTAAAGTAAAGTAAAGTAAAGTAAAGTAAAGTAAAGTAAAATAAAATAAAATAAAATAAACGCTAATAAGGAGTCTTGATGAATTCATAAAATCAGTAAAAGTGTTTCTGAGGCTCTCTCGTGTTTCTGCAGCACCGGCGGTCTTCACCGATCATGTCGAAGTGTTTGAGGGAGACGATGTCACTTTGGATTGCTTTGGAAACATCCCTAAAAACAAACCTTGGGAAGACATTTACATCCAGTGGCTGAAGGATGACAGAGAAATCCTGCGCGTGAGCTCTGGAGAGATGGACATCGGTGTCGATTACAGCGTGCTCCGGTTACCGGACAAACACGACATCAGCCGCGGTATCTTCTCGCTGAGCATCCCGTCGGTCAGTGTTTTCGACCGGGGCGTTTATCAGTGCCGTTACAAGAGCACCGATTACGAGGCGCCGCGGAGAGGATTCCCGGAGACACACACGCTCACGGTTTGGGGTAACGTTACAGAACGTCTTCAAACGATTAATCGCGATTAATCGCATGCAAAATAAAGGTTTTTGTGTACATAATATATGTGTGTGTACTGTGTATATTTACTACCTGTAAATATAAATACACACACATGCATGTATATATTTCAGAAAAATATGTTAATATATTAAATATATTTATATATAATATAAATTATATGAATATAAATATATACATGTAAATACGTGTACATATTTTCAAAATATATATTGTATGTGTGTATATTTATACATAGGCCTACATAATATACAAAGTAGCCTACACACACACACACACACACACACACACATATATATATATATATATATATATATATATATATATATATATATATATATATATATTATGTAAACAAAAACTTATTTTGGATTAATCGCGATTAATCGTTTGTCAGCACTACTAACAATTTATTTATTATTATTATTATTATTATTAATCTGTTTTGATGATTCTGTTAAAATTAAAAAAATATTTATGTCTGAAGTATGTTTTATTTATGTTAGCCATTGGTTGAAATTGACAGCCACGCCCCCAACTCACGCTATTGGTTGAGACAGTTGTTATGTAGAATAAGACTGGTCGCTTAAAACAAACAAAAAAAACGGTGTTTCCCTCTGAATTCTAATTTCATTCACAAGTCATTGTAGGGAGTATAGAATTATATTAAAATATGTCTCAACTATGTAATTTGTTTATAATATATTACTATAATATATTTTTTATAAAGTATTACAGTAAAAATTGCAGTAAAACATTTGTTAAGGGCAGTACAACAATTATGATATGTAGTTATCAAATAATTTAAATATATTTTGTAACAGTAATGAAAATTAGAATTTTGGCATTGTGTTTTATTATTTTTATTAGAAAATCATTTTGATATGCTAGCTGAGCAGGATGAGTCTTTTTTTTTTGCATTATGTATATATTGCATTATTTTTATAACAGACACATTTTCCCTCTAAATGCTCATTAAATTCGCAAGTTACATTTTAGTCATTTCTTATATATTTTTTAATATATTTATATACTTTTGTAATTTTACAGCAGATCTCATTACTGTAATGCATCATTTTTATACAAAAAAATTGAAACAGTGATACAGCTGTTATTTCCGTAAGCATAAAATACAGTACAACAAATTCAACACATAAATACTTCACAATTCAAATATTGTATTATGTATAGTATTATATTTGTATTACTTATTACATATTGATATGTATTGGTTTTAGTCATTTTATTCTGTTTCTCTCGTTGAACTCCACTTCTAGAGACAGATACGTCAGTCACAGAGACAGGCACAGATGCCGGTAAGTTCTTGTTTCTGTTTGACTAATAAACAATGAGACAGATTTATGCATTTAGAGAGTCATTTATATTTTTTGTTCTCATTTTTACAACAATTCTCTTTAATGTAACTGAAGTTTTATATAAATAATATGTAATTTATATAAATAATAATATATATATGAAATTATTTCAGCATGAAATAGCATTAAGGTAGTACAATACATTTCATATAAAATATTGCAGAATTGAAATATGTGACCCTGGACCACAAAACCAGTCATAAGGGTATTTTTTTTTAAATTGAGATTTATACACCACCTGTAAGCTGAATAAATAATCTCTCCATTGATGTATGGTTTGTTAGGATCGGACAATATTTGGCCGAGATACAACTATTTGAAAATCTGGAATCTGAGGGAGCAAAAAAATCAAAATATTGAGAAAATCACCTTTAAAGTTGTTCAAATGAATTCTTAGCAATCCATATTACTAAACAAAAACAGGAAATTTACAAAATATCTTCATGGAACATGATCTTTACTTAATATCTTAATGATTTTTGGGATAAAAGAGAAATGTATAATTTTGACCCATACAATGTATTGTTGGTTATTGCTACAAATACACCTGTGCTGCTTATGACTGCTTTTGTGCTCCAGGGTCACTTTTTTTTTAAATTATTATTATTTTTTTTTTTCCATTATGTTAATGATAATTTGCAGGTAAAAGTGTTTAATTGTCATGAAAATAATAATAAAAATTTGTCTTTTTATTTTTGAGGCCTGGATGTCAGTGTTGTCATGTAACCTCTCTCTCTCTCTCTCTCTCTCTCTCTCTCTCTCTCTCTCTCTCTCTCTGTGTATTGTCAGCTGTGTCTTCAGAGGTTTGGAGCAGCTCGGCGTCTCTCTCCTACTCCAGCGCTCTCTCTCATACTCAGACGAGCGGTAGTGTGCCAGTTTGGGCTCAGACTGAAAGCAGCAGCTCTGTGCCAACACTGACATATGCTGAGAGAGATGGAGGTACTGTACTACTGATGCTCCTCAGGGCCACACACACACACACACACACACACACACACACCTCTCCAGACCGATTGTTTTAATGCTACGCTGCTGCTGTCTGATCTAATGTTGGTCGTATCTGTGTTTCTCTGTCAGCTCTGTTTCTAGTGGTGACAGATACGTCGGTCAATGAGACAGCCACTCATTCTGGTGAGTAGCTATGTTTATGTCATCTAGGTATTGTTTCTATATTCCATTTATTATTATAAATATTATTTAGCAGTTTGATGAATTTTAGTCTTTGTTTTCTCTTTCAACTCTTCTTCTAGTGACGACGGATACAGTCGCAGTCACAGAGACAGACACCGATTCTTGTAAGAGCTGAGTTTGTTTCTGTTTGACTGTAATAATAATAATAATAAACACTGCGACTCATTTATCCATTCAGAGAGTCATTTAGAAATGTATTAAAGATGTTATTAAAGCTTTTATTTATATTTGTAATGTTTTTTTCATTTTCATTTTAATTAAACTTTTAGTAATTTTATTGTGATTTTTAAAAAACAAAAAAAAGTTTAATTTATTATTATTTAGCAGTTTTATTAATTTTAGTCTGTTTTTCTCTTTCAGCTCTACTTCTAGTCACAGATGCATCAGTCACTGAGGCAGACACTGATTCTGGTAATATATGCATGTGTTATCTGGGTATCATTTCAATATTTCATTTTATTATTATATATTATTGTTTAGCAGTTTTATTCATTTCTTTTTTCTACTCTGCTTCTAGTGACGACGGATACATCAGTCCCAGAGACAGACATCGATTCTGGTTAGTATATGTCTGTGTTATCTAGGTGTTATCTTCTGGTATATATTTCGTTTTATAATTATTTACTGTATTATTATTATTTCTCAGTTTTATTCATTTTATTCTGAGTTTCTTTTTTCTACTCTTATTTTAGTGACAACAGATATATCAGTTCCAGACACAGACATCGATTCTGGTCAGAATTGAGTTTATTTCTGTATGACAGTAATAATAATAAACACTGAAACACATAGTTAGTTAGTAATTTTGTTGTACTTTTTAATAGTTTCATTTATTAATTTAATATTATATGTTATTATTTTGCAGTTTTATTCATTTTAGTCTGTGTTTTTCTCTTTCAGCTCTACTTCTAGTCACAGATGCGTCAGCCACAGAGACAGACACTGATTCTGGTAAGAATTGAGCAGCTTTAATAATTATAAACACTCAAGACACATTTATGCATTTTAAGAAGTGATGTATAAATTATAAACGTGGTTTCCGAGGTAGTCCATGCATACTGAACACCACATTCTGTGTGTGTGTGTGTGTGTGTGTGTGTGTGGTGTGGTGTCTGTGTGTGTGTGTGTGTGTGTGTGTGTGTGTGTGGTGTGGTGTGGTGTCTGTGGTGTGGTGTGGTGTCTGTGTGTGTGTGTGTGTGTGTGTGTGTGTGTGTGTGTGTGTGTGTGTGTGTGTGTGTGTGTGTGTGTGTGGTGTGGTGTCTGTGTGTGTGTGTGTGTGTGTGTGTGTGTGTGTGTGTGTGTGTGTGTGTGTGTGTGTGTGTGTGTGTGTGTGTGTGTGTGTGTGTGTGTGTGTGTCTGATTGTCTGTGTGTGTGTGTGTGTGTGTGTGTGTGTGTGTGTGTGTGTGTGTGTGTGTGTGTGTGTGTGTGTGTGTGTGTGTGTGTGTGTGTGTGTGATTGTGTGTGTCTGATTGTCTGTGTGTGTGTGTGTGTGTGTGTGTGTGTGTGTGTGTGTGTGTGTGTGTGTGTGTGTGTGTGTGGTGTGGCGTGTGGTGTGGTGTGG